>JAECUM010010735.1:0-86659 GCA_016617855.1 Megalonaias nervosa
CTCTGAATTCCCTGTGCCTGTCAGTAAAATGCAACTGATGCGATGTTTAGGTATGGCTGGATACTATCAGAAATTTTGTTCCAATTTTTCTATAATTGCTGAACCTCTGACAAATTTTTTGAGCAAGAAAACCAAGTTTCATTGGACTGAAAAATGTCAGGAGGGTTTTGATAAGTTAAAAGCCATGCTTAAGAGTGCACCAGTTCTTACAGCTCCAGATTTCAGTCAGTCATTTAAACTGTTGATGCAAGTGATGTTGGGGTTGGAGCAGTATTGATTCAAGAAGATAAAAATGGCGTTGATCATCCAGTGTGCTATTTTTCTATGAAATTAAATAAGCACTAAAGAAATTATTTAACAATCAAGAAGGAATGTTTGGCTTTGATATTGGTATTACAACATTTTGAAATCTACATTAGTACTGCTCCTTCTCTGATTATTGTGTTTAGTGATCACAATCCCCTTACTTTCATCGACAAGATGAAAAACAAAAATCAGAGATTATTAAAGTGGAGTTTGGTTGTTACAGGAATATAATATTGACATCAGGCACATCAAGGGCAAAGACAATTTAATAGCAGATGCACTTTCCTATGTATAGAAATATTATTTCAAGTACACTGTATATAATTCATAAGAGTTCTTCTTATGTTATTTTTTTAAAACCTCATATATAATTAATCTATGGTAAAAAGAAAGCTTTATTATATAAATCTTTCGTTTTCTTTTATGGGGTAAGTGTTATGTATATGTAAATTAATTATTTGTTTGTTAGTTTTAAATTTTTTTTATTCCATTACATGTTAATTGTAATGCTAACTTTGTCTACTGGATTTGACATTTTTTAAATAGAAATTCAGTTCAGTTCTGTTTGACCTGAATTTTTTATTTTACTGATAAACAGCCAGTAGTAGAAACACTGTATCTAGTTGCTAACCTTGATTCTTAAATCAGTAAGGGTTCAGGTAAACAACTTTTTTTAAAAAAAAATTTATATTCATTTCCAGAGTAAGAACCACTGATTTTCAGTTAAGGCCAGTTAAGGTATGTGATGTTAGGCATGTAAAAAGCTTCTTTGTTGTTCTGGAAGGATGACCATGTGACCCTCATATGGGAATCTGTTTTGCATCTTAAATTAGTATACAACTGTTTTCTAGATGAAATCTGTTCAGTCCGGGCTCTAAACCTTTGACATTTAAAGGTGTTTTGTTGTGACCAGTTTGAGTTGAATTTTTATTTTATTGAATTTCAAGTGATTATTTTCCCTGGAAATATACAAGTGCTCATACAGAATTCTTGGACAAAGACATTGATTGAAAATCATTTGGAATTCCAAACTGGACTATTATTTTCTGTGATTAAACAAGCAACTGTTGACACATCTGTACGATGCTGACCACAATCGATGTCATCGCCTTACATTTGAATTTAATCAGGACTGGAACTCAGATTCATTTAGGACTTTTTAATAATAGGACTTATATTTTTTTAATTCTTGGATTAATTTTGGATTTGATTTGTAAAACTGTAAGTTCTTTTTCTCATTTTTACCTTGGTTTTCTAGGGAAATAAATTATTTGTTAAATTTTACAAAGCTTGTTGTCTTCCCTCTTTTCTTGTTACATTTTGTAAGAGCCTAGACACGTAACAATCATAAATTAAAAGTCATGTTTTAAATTCTGTAGATCTTTTCACACTTGTCACATGGTAGGAAAACCCAATGAGAAGATACATCAGGCTCATCTGCAACCTATTCCTGCATTTGACGAACTATCTAGCAGAATAATGGTAGATTGTGTCGGTCCTTTACCTAAGACCAAGTCAAACAATCAATACTTGTTGGCCATAATGTGTGTGTCTACAGGATTCCCAGAGGCAATTCATTCAAGAAATATTAAAACTAAAAGAACAGTAAAAGTTTTGAAAAAGTTTTTTACTCATTTTGGTCTGCCCAAATCTGTCCAATCTGATCAAGGGTCAGATTGTGATGTCTGGAATTTTCCAGCAAGTTATGCATGAATTTGGCATCCAGCACTTCAAGTCTTATGTCTATCAAGAAATATTTACCTATGGAAACTCGCAATTTATACTACAAGTCCAACAATGGATTATTAGTCAAATGTATGGAGAAATTGTGCTAAATCTCAGCTTGACAGGATTTATAAACTTCAGAAACGAGCAGCACACATAATTTTAGATGCATCTACTGATCATCCCTCAAAAGCATTGTTTCCAGAACTCAGTATATGAGAGGGTAGATTTCACAAGGCAGTTCTTGTATGCAAATGTCTACATGGAGCTTCACCAGATTATCTTCAGAACTTATTCAGGCCTTTTTCAACATAGTACCATTTGAGATCAGTATCACATGGAAACCTTCAAGCACAAAAATGAAGAACAGAGCAATTTAAAAAGAGCTTCTAATACTCTGGTACAGTTCTGTGGTACACGCTTCCACTACATGTAACATCTGCTGAAAATATGACAGTAGTTAAGAAGATATATCATTAGCATGTATGTGTTTTTAATAGGTAATGAAATTTAGTATTGTAATACTAAACATGTTAAAATAAACAGTAATTATTGCTATCTTTCATAAATGCGCATTGTTATACTCTCCTTAAGAGGGCCTCAAGGGAGAAGAGTCCTTGACTAATGAGTCACCCTCTACAGAGAAAGTATTATTATTATTATTATTACCATGAAAGCCAAGGAGCTTTAGAAAGATTTCATCAGACTTTGAAAATATGATTTGATGATATTGTTTTGATACTGGAAAAGATTGGGATCAAGATGTTCATTTACTGTTGTTTGCTGTTAGGTTATCAGTTGAAGAATCTTTGGGATTTAGTCCCTTGGAATCTATTTTTGGACACACTATCCATGGACCAATGAAGTTATTAAAAGAGAAACTTCTTTCAAATGAAGATACCGAAAAGAATGTGATTTAAATATATCATTATGTCATTAATACTCCTGGGAGCTGAAAACAAAATCAGCTTTGCCATATAAATATGTTAAGGGAGTATCTTGATGGAGATAACCAGGTTAATCATGCAGTCAATTTAGTTGTACCTGTCCCACTCAGTGAGGATTTAAGCAGTTAGACTGGGGTGACTTTGGTGTTTAACCAGTCTTCGGAATTTGGAAATACTGAATAAATCTGGACCAGAAATTTGCAGCAACAAGAAAGGAATGAGCTAAAACAGCTATTACTTGAATATGAGCTTGTTTCCAGATGTTTCCACATAAACAAATAAATCTACAATGATGTTGAAATTCTAGATTCTACACCTGTGAAATAGCATCCAGACAGAATTTTTTGAACCTTCACAAACAGGAATGTTTGAAAAAAGAAATAAAGTATTTGCTGGAGAATGATTTCATGAAGCCAAGTAAAAGTGACTGGTGTTCACTGTGTATTCTTGTACTGAAACCAGATAATACTTTCCACATGTGCACAGACTATAGAAGAGTGAATATTGCGACTAAAACAGATTTATTTTCATTTCCAAGAATTGATGACTGCATTGTTAAAATTGGAAATGCAAACTGTCACCAAATTTGACCTTATATAAGGATTCTGGCAGATTTCACTGATGGAAAGGGTAAAGGAAATTTTGGCATTCATGATTTAGAGGGACTTTATCAGTTAAATTGATACTGTTTGGGATGAAAGGTTCGCTTTGTACTTTTCAACATTTAATGAATATGATTATATCTAGTCTAGATAATTTGATGCTTCCATCAATGATGTCATGATATACAACAACATCTGGAAAGATCACTTAGAGACAATTCAGAAATTGACAGTCTCACTGATGCAGATTTGACATTTAATTTATCCAAAATATGTTTTGTGGTGCTTGTGATACATTTCTAGGACATATCATGGGACATGGACAGGTTAAACCTATAGATGCTAGGTCAAGGCTATCAATGAATTCCCTGTGCCTATCAGTAAAAGCAACTGACACAAGTTTTGGATATGGCTGGATACTATCAGAAATTTTGTTCCAATTTTTCCATAATTGCTGAACCCCTGACAAATTTATTGAGTAAGAAAAACCAAGTTTTATTGGGGGCCCCGAGTGGCCGAGTGGTCTAAAGCGCTCTCCGTTACGGATCACTACCATCTCACCTCTTTCGGCGTGGGTTCGAGTCTAAGATTCAGCGAATGTGGATATGTGAGAAAGCTTGCCAGTAGCTTCTCATGGGTCGGTGGTTCTTTCAGTGGATTTCCCGGTTTCTTCCTCCACCATCAATACTGGCCGCCATGTATAGCCTATCGTGTGCTGAAAATTGGCGTTAAGCCCCACACCAACACCAACAACAACAAGTTTTATTGCTCTGACAAATGTCAGGAGGCTTTCTGATAAATTAAAGGTCATACTTAAGAGTGCACCAGTTCTTTCCACTCCAAATTTCAGTCAGTCATTTAAATGTCTGTTGATGCAAGTGATGTTGGGGTTGGAGCAGTATTGATTCAAGAAAACAAAAATGGTGAAGATCATCCAGTGTGCTATATTTCTAAGAAATTAAACAAGCACCAGAAAAATTATTCCACAGTTGAGAAGGAATGTTTGGCTTTAATATTGGCATTGCAGCACTTTGAAGTAAATATTAGTTCTGCTCCTTCTCCAATTATTGTGCTTAGTGATTTCAACCCCAGATTATTATGATGGAGTTTGATGTTGCAGGAATACAATATTGACATCAGGTACATCAAGGGAAAAGACAATCTAATAGTAGATGCACCTTCACTTGTATAGCAATATTATATTTTTTCATGTATTCTTTGTGTCATTCATAAGATTTCATTTTATGTAAATTTTTATACATATGACTAATAGATAAAAAAAGCTTTATTGTGTAAATCATTCATTTTCTTCATGAGGGGAGGTGTTATTTATATTTAATTATGCATCATTTGTTAGCTAGTTTTTTATATTTTTTTATTTCATTATTTGCTGTAGATAACATTGTATCTAGTAACTGACCTTGTCCAAAATCAGTGACAATTTTGTAAACAACGTCTTTTTAAAGAGTGACATTAGCTTAAGCTGAGTCAAGGACATTTTATTTATTTTTTTTAGCTAGACTATGTGATGATTGTCACATGCTTTATTGTGATTTTGCTGTTGGACTTTCTAATTATAACAAAGAGCCATCTAGAAGAATATACTTTTGACCCATATTCTGGGACTTTTTCTACATCTTAGTTTAAAAATATAAATTTTGTTTATTTTAAAATTAGTCATTCATGCTTTAAAGATCTTAGCAGAATGAATTGTATTATTGTTGTGTCCAGCAGTTCATTTGTTCTGGAATTTATTTATTCAAATTATTTAATTCAAAAATTCCATGGTAACAGGCATTAGCAGTATTTAATAAGCTGCTTCAGTTTCTACTGTAATTGTTATGCATTAAAATAGTATGATAATTTTACATTTACAAGTGGCTTTCCCACATTGGTTTAATAATTGTAGAATGTGTAATGTATCAAAGGACACGACTGAACAAGTCTTAGAAATCCATGTAATAAATTGTAAGTGAATAGGAATAATATTCTTGAATTTACTTACATGCACATACCCAAAAACAAATTCAGAATGATTCTTACAATGGCATGGTCAATTTGAGTTTTATACTTAACTAATTAATGGTGTTACCTAGCTGACCAATTCAGAATTTCCAGAAGAAAAAATACTATGTTGAAAACAAACTTTTAATCATAAAAATTTCTTGTATACTAATTAAAATGACAAGATTCTTGGATTAATAACTTGAAATGTGTGAAGATGACATAGATGCCCCCACTGCTTACATGAATATCAATTGGTGGTGCAAGTAGAAAAGAACAATACTTGTACAGAATGGATGCCTTCATGATACCAGTACATGAATATATAAAACAACATTTACATGCCGATAAAGAAATAAATGGGGCATAATTGAAGGGAAACAATTAGAGAATGATAACAGAATATGTTCACCTGTTCTTGGTGATCCAGGAGTGGTGTATAATTATTATTGGCATATAACATGTAAAATGTGCAACAAAGTGGCTACAAAATACTTCTGTATAGTTGTATGTGGTCATTTTTCACTTTATTTATATCCATGCTTTAAAAAATTACAACAAGGTATGATGAGTTTGGGTTGGTTTGTTTTGGCTTTTTTTGTTTTCTAGAATCAGACAGATATCCTAGAGGAATGTACTCTACAGTTCCAAAGAATGGTGGAAATTATACTGCAAAGGCATGGAAATGTAAGCATGAACTTACCATAGTTCTTATCTGAATTTGGATATTGATCAGACCTCCAATTCCCAATTCTTTAAGTCTGAGAATTAGAAACACTAGAGAATTTGGACAATGTACATTGCAAATGCTAAGTTATGTGATGGCATGAAAATTTCAGTGCAGCCCCTCCAATATTTTCATGATGATTTTCTGACTTTCATTGCTTAAGTTTGAATGAAGGTATGATGTTCTAAAATTGTGATTCTTAGTCTTACTCTAGTCCTGGTTCTGAGATCACACTAAAACTTGGACTCAACACTAAAGGCTTGCTCTAGTCCTGGTTCTGAGATCAGACTAAAACTTGGACTCAGCACCAAAGGCTTACTTTAGTCCTGGTTCTGAGATCACACTAAAACTTGGACTCAACACCAAAGGCTTACTTTAGTCCAGGTTCTGAGATCACACTAAAACTTGGACTCGACACTAAAGGCTTGCTCTAGTCCTGGTTCTGAGATCACACTAAAACTTGGACTCAGCACTAAGGGCTTGCTGTAGTCCTGATTCTGAGATCAACACTAAAGGCCTACTCTAGTCCAGGTTCTGAGATCACACTAAAACTTGGATCCAACACTAAAGGCTTATTCTAGACAGGTTCTGAGATCTCAACACTAAAGGCTTACTCTAGTCCTGGTTGTGAGATCACACTAAAAGTTGGACTCAACACTAAAGGCTTGCTCTGGTCCTGGTTCTGAGATCACACTAAAACTTGGACTCAACACTAAATGCTTACTCTAGTCCTGGTTCTGAGATCACACTAAAACTTGGACTCAACACTAAAGTCTTATTAAAACCTTATAATAACTGTAGGATGATTCAGATTTTGCCAACCATATTTCAGTCTTGAGTTTGAGAATTGGAATTTTTTGTTAAAATCTTGGAACCTTGAGAAATTCTTTGAATTCAGAGACAGCTGTATTGTCACTACTTTTCATTGAAAAGAAGAGGAAATTTGTGATAACATCCTCACATGCATGCCTTTCAAGTTTGTGCATTTGATGCCAATCTGCCATCAAATTTGATTGCATCCTCACATGAATGCGTTACAATTTAATGCATTTTGATGCCTATCTGCCATCACATTTGACTGCATCCTCACATGAATACCTTTCAAGTTAATGCATTTTGATGCCTATCTGCCATCAAATTTGATTGCAGCCTCTCAGGAATGCCTTTCAAGTTAATGCATTTGATGCCTATCTGCCATCAAATTTGATTGCAGCCTCACATGAATGCCTTTCAAGTTAATGCATTTTGATGCCTATCTGACATCAAATTTGATTGCAGCCTCACATGAATGCCTTTCAAGTTAATGCATTTGATGCCTATCTGCCATCAAATTTGATAGCATCCTCACATGAATGCCTTTCAAGTTAATGCATTTGATGCCTATCTGCCATCAAATTTGATTGCAGCCTCACATGAATGACTTTCAAGTTAATGCATTTTGATGCCTGTCTGCCATCAAATTTGATTGCAGCCTCACATGAATGCCTTTCAAGTTAATGCATTTTGATGCCTATCTGCCATCAAATTTGATTGCAGCCTCACATGAATACCTTTCAAGTTAATGCATTTGATAAATTTGGACAATGTATATTGCAAATGCTAGGTTATGTGATGGCATGAAAATTTCAGTGCAGCCTCTCCAATATTTTCATGATGATTTTCTGACTTTCATTCCTTAAGTTTGAATGAAGGTATGATGTTCTAAAATTGTGATTCTTAGTCTTACTCTAGTCCTGGTTCTGAGATCACACTAAAACTTGGACTCAACACTAAAGGCTTACACTAAAACTTGGACTCAACACCAAAGGTTTACTCGAGTCCTGGTTCTTAGATCACACTAAAACTTTGACTCAACAATAAAGGCTTACTCTAGTCCAGGTTCTGAGATCACACTAAAACTTGGACTCAACACTAAAGGCTTACTTTAGTCCTGGTTCTGAGATCAACACTAAAGGTTTACTCTAGTCCAGGTTCTGAGATCACACTAAAACTTGGACTCAACACTAAAGGCTTACTTTAGTCCTGGTTCTGAGATCAACACTAAAGGTTTACTCTAGTCCAGGTTCTGAGATCACACTAAAACTTGGACTCAACACTAAACACTTACTCTAGTCCTGGTTCTGAGATCAGACTAAAACTTGGACTCAACACTAAAGTCTTATTAAAACCTTATAATGACTGTAGGATGATTCAGATTTTGCCAACCAGATGTCAGTCGTGAGATTGAGAATTGCAATTTTTTGTTGCAGTCTTAGAGCCTTGAGAAATTCTTTGAATTTAAAGACAGCTGTATTGTCACTACTTTTCATTGAAAAGAAAAGGAAATTTGTGATAGCATCCTCACATTCATGCCTTTCAAGTTTATGCATTTGATGCCAATCTGCCATCAAATTTGATTGCATCCTCGCATGAATGCATTACAATTTAATGCATTTTGATGCCTATCTGCTATCACATTTGATTGCATCCTCACATGAATACCTTTTCAAGTTAATGCATCTGATGCCTATCTGCCATCAAATTTGATAACATCCTCACATGAATGTCTTGCAAGTTAATGCATTTGATGCCTATCTGCCATCAAATTTGGCCACCATTACTGTAAACAGAAAGTCTTTAAATGTCTTTTGTTTAAAATGACTTTAACTTATATTCAAATTACAGGGTCAGCATTGCTCTTGGAAAACTAACAAGAATAAGCTGGTGTATTTTCTGAAAATATGGATGAATTGGCAATGGATTCATTGCTTTATCTTTCTGAATATATACTGTCAACACTCATCATCATGCCAACATTTGTTTAGAAACAAATTGCCATTAACAAGCTGATGGTGGTATAACACGTTCACCACCGCACTGATCATTAAGAGGGAGAAAAGATAAATAGAAAGATAGATCTTAATGCAAAACATATCCTGTGTCATTCAGTCAGTTTCAATGTGTTTAAGAGCTGTCAGTTTAAGCCTATCTTTGAAACCCATGTCGTGCCATAAATCTCAATTGAAATATGTGAAGCATTTATAATATTGAAATTAAATGTGCACAAATTATTTAATGAGTCTGGTTATCACAGAATCTTGTAATTTATGGTGATTTCAAGATTTTCACATATCAGTTGGCTTTTCATCCTTTGGCTGAAGCCAAAAGTGTTAGGAAATACATTGATTGCAAATACTGTTTGAAAGACATGTTACAAGAGAAAAGAATGATTTGTATAATAATGAAGGCAATTAGTGTAGAACACTTGTCATGTTTGTCCACATATCAGGCTGGCACATGGTGATAGGCAGTGGTGGTGATATGAAATGAATTATATAGTCATGAAATTCATTCTGGGTAATTTCTTTGTAGTACATGAGGGTAGTGGTTTTATGCCTGTGTTGTAATGAGCATATACTGTATCACAAGACTGAATTGTAGAATTTTCTAAGCACTGACATGAATACTAATGGTGCTTATTTAAATCGGTGTAGAAAGTGGTCCAAGAACAGCTAGAATTAAAGCGGCTTTCTGATATCTGCATTGACCTGTATGCCATGACAGCCTGCATAGGGAGGACATCCAGGGCCTACTGTTTAGGTCTGCGTAATGCTGATCATGAGGTTAGTGCCTTAGCTTTATATTGTGACTTACTACAGTAAAATTTATCCAAGAATGGACACTAAAGGACTTAAATGTTCTCATCTGTGGTTATGATGTCCCCATTAGTCCTAGGAAAAAACTGTTGTTTATCAGCTAACACTAACCAGATTCAGTAGCCAGATGTAAGAATTTCCATTTTTATATACTTCACCACAAACTAATGAGCTACAGTAGCTCACTTGGTTGGGTGTTGGACTCCTAATCCAAGGGTCACAGGTTTTATAATCCTACCAGGCCAGTCTAATCCAATAAATCATCCCCCAAACCTGTACTGATAATTGCTGATATTGTAGGGGTTGATCTCACCTATTTTTTAAAATGTGTAATTCCATGCAGATGCTTATGTCTACACACATCGGTGAAATTTTACACACTTACCAGTATTTCTTGTGGTTGATGAGTCACAGTCAGCTGAAGGGTCTTTTCAGCAATATGAAAATATTTCCAAATCAAATCATATGTTTGACAAGTAGTCAATGTACATAGAATAACACAGCCCTACCTACTGTGACCTTTTGAATTTCATGTTTATGTTGGATGACAACTTGGAATAGCCTTTTCCTGAGAAATTGCACTAAACAACATGGAATTCCAAATTTTGGTCTTTCTAAAACAAAATGTGAGGTTTTCGGTGTGTTTTGAAGTCACACTTGATCAGAAAATATTTTTAGAGAAGTCATCAGTGTACATGAATGTTTTCCCTCACAGAATGTAAATTTATAGCAGTAGATGCATGAAAATATTTGTATCTGTTCCTAGTTTTGGGGGGCAAGTTTTTTTGTCCTTTTCAAAGTCAAAATTTGACCCCTTATACAGTGTCAACATCTTCAGTGTATTTTAAATACTTTTTTCTATTTTATATTTCTGAAGCTGAATTGGTTACTTTTATTTGTGCCTTAAATGATAATATGAAAGTAGAAAAGGCATATACAGACTCTTATTACTGACACATGGAACCAAAGCTCACAGTTATGAGGCCCATTCGAATATACTGCATGATTCATGCATCTCATTTTTAACAATTTTGAGAGAGATTGTTGGTATACACAGTGAATTAGTATATCAAAACATAACTGTCAAAGAAATAATAAATATTGCTGAACAGTTACTGCATTTTGAAATTAGAAATCAAACTATTAATTCTGGAATGCATATACATATATTCAGAATTAAAGAATGATGTAATAACTAGTTCTGACCTAAACAAAGCCACTGGACCCAATCAGATTGGTCATAAACTGTTACAAAATATAGTTGAGGAAATATCCATACCCTTGAAAATATTAAATCTATAAATTCTGAACCTATGTTGTTCCCCACACAGTGAAACCTAACTCGGGTCATGCTGATGTATAAGAAAGGAGACAAAATGCTCTCATCTAATTATAGACCAATTTGTATAATGGGTTTCTGAAAGAATTCTATTCAGACAAGTTTATAAGTTGTTAGCATGAAAATGATTTGAAGTATAAATATCAATCTGGATTTCTTCCAGACCATTCAACAGCTTGTGAACTGATTGAACTTTATCACAAAATCTCTTGATTCGAATGAAATCACATGTTTAATATAATTTGATGCTAGTAAAGTTTTTGACAGAGTATGGATTCAGTGGTTACTTTAAAGTTTCAAAATATGGAATTGTCACGAATCATCTGTCTTGGCTTGAAAGCTATTTGTCAAACCGCTACCAGAGTTTTCTCTCAGACTTCAGTATCATCTGAATGCTGAGGTTCCCCAAGGTTACATGCCTTTACTTGTACTATTTTATGTCAGTGATATTGCAGACAACTTCAGCTAACTGCTGAGGTTCCCCAAGGTTACATGCCTTTACTTGTACTATTTTATGTCAGTGATATAGCAGACAACTTCAGCTAACTTGTGATGTTATTTTCTGATGACACTTCTCTTACAACTGCTTGTACCTTTTAACACATCAAAAACTGACGTTGCATACAGGCAGACTGACTTTTCCTATATGAAGTTCTCTTTTGGCAATATACATTTGCTTCCTGTTAAAAATCACAGACACTTGGACTAGCTTTATCCTCTAATACTAAATGGACTAATTATTAGAACGATTACTCAGAATGTATGGAAATATCTATGTTGCGCACGACTGAAAACTCGTCACATGACAGCTTTGGCCAAACTATATATATTATTCATACATCCAATTTTAGAATACATTTCTGAAGTCTGTTATAATTACTCTGTTGAAGATTCTGGCAGATTAGAGAAAAACATTAGTTGGAAGCTGCACCCATTTATTATAGAGAAGGGTTTTTATGCAGAAACTGGTTAGTAAACTCTTGCACAAGGAAGGAAGAAGTGATGATGCATATTGTATGTGATTATATGTTTGAGTACCAGACTAAAATGATCTTCTTTCACAATGGAGATATGAGGTATCTCATTATCATCTATATAACTCCTAAACTATCACTCCCATCTCCACCAGACTTCAGTATTTTGTTCTTATTTCTAGTTCCTTTTTCCTTTATCCTGAAGATATCCGAAAGCTCCTAATCTTGGTATCTTTGAAAAACATTTATGTAATTCATCTGATGGACCATATTATGATATTGTGAAGAGTCACCTTAATATCCTACATACCAAACTTAGACACTCATTTCTTTGTTGGCCCTTATTTAATACCCAAAGATCTTTCACTTTATCTTTAAACACACATATTTTATAACTTTGGATTTAGCACTGAAAGGTGAAGTCAGACTAAGAAAAGAAACAAATTCTGACATGTTCCGAAATGTTCCGAAATATATCCATGAAACTGGCCATTTTTAATACTTACAGATCTGTTCGAAATAACCAATTTGTAAGTGAATGAAACAGACAAAAGTGACAAACCATTGCAATGTCTTCTCTCTCTCAATAAATGATAATTTATTGAATTTTAGTTTATGCACAACTTGATGATCTTGAGTTATTGTAGGTACACATTGCCAGTGTTGCAATGGGGTTTGTCTGATAATGACCATTAAGGGAGGAATTGGTGGTGTGGTAAGCTGTTGTAATGTCAAATTATAAGGCTTAGTCAGTGGCTAATACTTGGATAGAGGTGTTGTACATGTACTTTGAAATTGAGAGGCAGACAGGGAATTATGCAAGAAACTATTAGTAGCTGTTACTTGCTGTCTTCATGAAGCTTGTTGAAGGATCAAATGGGGGAGTGACAGGAGCAGAACTATTCCTATTGGTTTGCATTGGCAGCAGAATTCAAAGAGCCAACCAAATTAGATAATCTTACATAACATTGTATGATCATATAGAGTACCATGTGATCAGTCACTTCTCGTTTTTCAAAGGCACAGACAGTGAATGTAGAGTTTCACTTCTCTGGCTTTTCAAAGGTACAGACTGAATTTAGAGTCTCAGCATCAAACTTTTCTTATGGATTTGTGCTGGATTTGAATCTGGTGGTTTTCCATATTATGTAAACAGACTTTCTGCTCATCTTCCTGATTTTGCTCAATGTGGGATGGATTTCACATATCAGTTGTGATTTTTTTTTTCCATTAATAGTCCACACCTGGACAACATTAACAACAGGAATTGGAGAGGCTGCCGTAATAATCAAGTTGACCCTCTTGCTCGCCATCAACGGCCATCTATGACATGACATTACCTGAGAACTGGTCTCTGCCAAACTTAGTCAAGAACTTCCTAGTCAAGGGCCATCTATGACATGACATTACCTGAGAACTGGTCTCTGCCAAACTTAGTCAAGAACTTCCTAGTCAAGGGCCATCTATGACATGACATTACCTGAGAACTGGTCTCTGCCAAACTTAGTCAAGAACTTCCTAGTCAAGGGCCATCTATGACATGACATTACCTGAGAACTGGTCTCTGCCAAACTTAGTCAAGAACTTCCTAGTCAAGGGCCATCTATGACATGACATTACCTGAGAACTGGTCTCTGCCAAACTTAGTCAAGAACTTCCTAGTCAAGGGCCATCTATGACATGACATTACCTGAGAACTGGTCTCTGCCAAACTTAGTCAAGAACTTCCTAGTCAAGGCATTCATTTCAGTCCGGGATTAACGAAATCTCATCAATTCGTTTGCGCAGGGAATGTAGCAGCAACAACGATAATGATAATCAACCAGTTCTCGGAACAGACAATTTCACCGATGTGCAACCAGAAGTACCTTCAACACATCCTAATGTAAGGGCACAATCCACAATGTGTTCATTAACTGGGGTGGTGGCATCATCATCATCAATCCCTTAACCCAAGAGGTCGCTGGGGTTAAGGATTGTCAGGATTAAGGATCGTTAGGGGTGGTGGCGGGCCAGCACAAATCCATAAGAAAAGTTTGATGCCAAGACTCTAAATCCATTGTCTGTACCTTTGAAAAGCCAGAAAATCATGCCTCCCACCATTTGATCCTTCAACAAGCCCAATGAAGACAGCAAGTAAGAGGTTAAAGTTTCTTGCATAATTCCCTGTCTGCCTCGCAGTTTCAAGGTACATGTACAATACCCCTATCCAAGTGTTAGCTACTGACTAAGCCTTATAATCTGACATTACATCAGCTTACCACACCACCAATTCCTCCCTTAATAATCATTATCAAACAAACCCCATTGCAAAACTGGCAATATGTACCTAAAATAATTCAAAATCATCAAGTTGTGCATAAACTAAAATTTAATAAATTATCATTTTATGCACAACAAAACAATACTGAATTGTACGAGAAATGATTTAATACATGCATTATCAGAAATATAGGATACATGAGTAACGTATATGCTTTCAGTCTCTCTTTCACTCACTCTCTCCAACATGCCACTATTCATTATTACCAATATTTTACAACATCAAACTCATATTTAAAATGTTACCTGTCTAGGCTTATACAAAAGTAACAAAGAAAAGAGTGAAGCCAACAAGCTTTGTAAATTTAACAAAATAATTTATTTCCCTAGAAAACAAGGTAAAAATATGAAAAAGGACTTGCAGGGTGTGAATCTAATTCAAAAATTAATCCTATAATTTAAAAATCTAAGTCCTATCACTAAAAGTTCTAAATGAATCAAAGTTCGAATCCTGATGAAGTTCCAAGATGGAAGGCGATGACGTCCTCTATAATCTGTTTTGTGTTTTCATGTCAACAGTTCCTTGTTGAATCACCAATTCCGGCTTTAGAATTCCAAATAATTTTCAGTAAATATCTTTGTCCAAGAATTTTGATGAAGACAAGTATTTTCCAGGGTGAAAAAATTATTTTAAATAAAAAAAATCTAACTCGAACTGGTCACAACACAAAATACCTTTGAGCTCCGAAGGTATCAATTTATGACTGACTAAATCCACAACAAAATATCTGTTTTAACCCTTAACTGAAATGCAGTTTAGACCCCGTGATGGGTCACGTGATCACTTAGTTCGAATGGTGCAGTAACAGCACACAGCCGATAGTCACGTACGCCATGGAAGAACTTAATTCTACTGAACAAATCTTTACTATAATATTTTCAATTAAAAAAAAGTTGTTTACAATAGAGCCGACACACAAGCCAAGAATGACCTTGATTACGACCAATGATTTTCACTCTAGGAGAGAAATAAAAAAAGGTTTACCAGTTCTGAACCAAGGTCAGGAACTAGGTCAGCTAAAAATACAATGTAACAACACTGGTTATTTACTAGAACTGAACTGAATTTTCTGGGAAACAAATTTCAAATTCAGTGAATAAAGTAACCATTGCAATAACATGTAATGAAATAAAAATAAAGTAAGAAATTTAAAACTAACACACAAGTAATTAAATTACATATACATAACAAAAATAACATCAATACTTAATTAAAATATTTAAAAATATTTGGCTCTCTCTGTGGGAGCTACTCATGGGCTAGAAACTGAATGTAAAAGACAGATTCCCAATCGGTGCTAGGCTGATCCCAGCATTACAGTGTATTCTGGGCTGATCCCAGCTCAAGTAGAATTAGTGCTAGGATGATCCCAGCTCAGTAAAAAAGACTGATTCCCAATTGGTGCTAGGCTGATCCCAGCATTACAGTGCATTCTGGGCTGATCCCAGCTCAAGTAAAATCTGTGCTAGGCTGATCCCCGCATTTGAGTGTATTCCAGGTTGATCCCAGCTCAAGGATAATTGGTGCTAGGCTGATCCCATCATTAAAGTATGATCTAGGCTGATCCCAGCTTCTATTGACTGTGCTAGGCTGATCCCAGCTCATGTAAAATCTGTGCTAGGCTGATCCCAGCATTCAAATGTAATTCTGGGCTGATCCCAGCTTAAGTAGACTACGTGCTAGGCTGATCCCAGCATGTTAAATTATTCTGGGCTGATCCTATCTTAACTAAATCTATGCTAGGCTGATCCCTGCATAAGAGTGTATTCTGGGTTGATCCCAGATTGGTGGAATAGAGCTAGACTGATCCCAGCATGAAGAAAATATTCTTGTTTTTTCCTATTTAAAACTGTAAAAGAAATGTATTTAACGGGCATGACCTTTACGTTATTAGAATAGCTTATGAGTATCCGATTGGGGAAAAATGCCAAATTGAATTTGATATTAAACTACATCAAATGAGAGCCCCCAAGAGGATTCCAGTTTGGAATGTGAAAATCTATTTGGAGGGACTTTTGTCCAAAGCACATAATACTAAATGTATGTACACAACTATTCATGAGCAGAAAGAAATCGGTTAGGGTAACTCTGATGTAGCGCGAATAACATGACGAAGACCATCGTTCTAAAGTCCTAATTAGATGGTTCTCCATACCAAGTCCAGCTGCCATTGTGGCTGCTCGAATACAAAACGAATGACAGAAACGTTTTGCTCATCATAGCCCATATGTGCCAGCAGGAGCTTCAAGTATGACAGAAAAAGTTCCCTACTAAACAGATGGCCCATGGAATCCACAAATAAAGGAGTATTTGCCCTATGACCTCCAGCCAAAGCACCTTGCTGCCACTGACTCAAATACTACTCCACACAGGACACAACCCCAAGTTCCAAAAGAATGAAATCTTGACACCAGCACAAAATGGGTCAGTATAAACATAGATTTGTCTGTTGAAAATGTCACATCTCGAATCCTCAGGTTGCTGCCTGAAGAAATTTTCTGCAGTGATCGAACTGTGAATTCACCACATCACAAGAATTAAATAAATGCCACCAGATACATGTGCTGCAGTGACAAATCCACATCTGGTGAAAATACTCCCTCAATTAACATAGCCAACAACTGCACCACCATCCTGTGTGTAATAGGAAATCTGGGCTTGCTATTTGAAATGTTGTTCCTTTTTATCCCATGAAGTATACACTGCAGCCTGTCAGACTCCTGGAAAGGGTTACTATGCCCAGCCTTTAGGTAATGGAATCTAATCCCAGCAAGGTACAGCTTAATTGTGGAGTACTATAGCTGCAACCTGGTGTGACACTATGTGACAAAATAAATCAAAACATCTTCTGAAAGTACGGGCAAAGAGTAAGCACATGCAACAGCACTGGACATGGCCAAAAATACACCAAACACTGGAAGCTATTTCTGCACACTGACCTAGTAATATTGGACACTGATATAACACCATAAGTCCTGCACACACTGTGTCAAAATAGCATCAACTCTGAAGCCAGGGGGCACACAGCTGGAGTTTGGTCTGCATGGGGCACCAAGTACCAGAACTTCTCATTCTGAAATCGAGAAAGAGCATCAGCGGTAAGGTTATCCCTACCAGGTATATGGGTATATGGTGAGCCTGAATAACAAATTGTCCTTTGGCAGCACATCATATTAGTCTTCAAACAAATTTCATTATAAGAGGTATTTTGGACTGGCCTTTGTTAATGATTTCAGCAGTTGCAGAATTGAAACAGTACCAGAATTCTTTTTCTCAAATACAATACCCAATAAAATTAATGTTGGGAGAGTTAACTTCCACTGCATCTTGAATCAAACCCTCCCAGAAGATTAAAAAAATTTGTAACTCCACATTATGTTCAATATGGACTATAAAAATAGTATCTATAGAAATTAACTCTTCGAAGATACTAATTTAATTACCTCCTCTTGTCACGACTGGATGGCTAGCTATATATCAGATGTTCTTCATTTTAAGCTTGCACTGGTTACTGATGACATCATATTGGTGGACCTCCTGAATTCTGTTGGATTTTTCTGTAAAAATCAACTATCCATAGTCAGCATTGTTTGATTGGTTCAAGTATTAGTAACTTTATTTGTTGCTTTCATCAATAATTTTGCATATTTTAACCCATTTGTGTACTTAGTCATTGACCTTGCCATTTTTTATTATTGTTATTCGTATTCCATAATAATAACTTAATTATATAGAGTTTAAATTCTTTAGTTTTTCATGAGCTACAGCTTTGGTGCTTTAATTTTTGTGCAGTTTACACCTTAGTTGTTGTATATTGCATTACGTAGTCGTTTTTCATTGACATGACAGGTTCTTAATGATGACTGGGTGCACCATGTATAAAATGCTCAGGGTCTCTGAGGGTTCCTTGGGTGTTCTAATTGTACTTTGTCAACCTTTCTGTGTCTTGATCGAAAGGGAAAGTTCACAGTTCTGCAAAAACAATTGCGAGGCAAGGAAATAGATTAAGATTGAAGTCTTCAGATGCTGAAGTCCTCAGCCTTCATCGTAGAATTGAGTCAGTTTTTATTATAACGGGAGATGTGCATGTGGAGCCCCCTGCAAAGATTACTTGAACTTTGACAATGGTGACCGACACTTCCAGACAACTGGAGAATGGGCTACAGTTGATTCAGATACATTATCATTTGCTGCTCAAATCTCCGGAAAGACTGATCTAAGAGACCACATTTCGGATGTTGGCTCATGGGAATTTTCTTTCTTGCCTGTTGTCCCACTTTCACCGACCAACATGGACATGACATGAGAACTGGCTCCTACATTTTGGCAGCCTCGTGGATATATGTACATATCCACACCCACATGCCAGAGCAGGGCCAGAGTACCTACAAGACTTGGCATGTGTGGTTTTCTGCCATCCTTATTTGTCTCAGTGGAGATTGCTACCTTCTGTACCAGGTTCTATGCCATCTACCACCATTCCATCTCAGCTCATCCATTATACTTTTGATAAGATGTTGGCTGTATCAACTACTCAGACAGACAAACCATTTTTACAATTCACCATCTATAGTCTTTTCCTTTAATCCATCTAGTCAGGCAGTTCACATTACCATCTCCATGCCAGCTACCATGACAATCCAAGCTCCTCAGACTGCCTGTTCATTACTTTAGATGACAGATCTGCACATTTTGCTTATCCTGTTGGCAGGTACCAGATCACATTCTTTGATGATGCTACTTTTTTTCCTTCCACCTGGTGTGTTTTATGCAGATATGGAAGATTTACTGGATGAGGACAGATATGCCAAATGAATGCAGGGACAACCTCAAACTTATGAACCCAGATCTACGGTGGAGAGGACCAAACTTTCCAGCTGCAGTTAAAGCGATTTTATGAATCTTGACCCAAACTGAATGCCCACTACAGCTATCTTTGAAATGCAGTAGTATCAAGTAAAGGCCTCTGTGAATGAAGATGTTTGGGACAATCACTCCTGTCCCACAGTCTCTTAAGATCAAAGAGATTACAGGTCATCTGCCTGACAAGATTAAGAACCCCAGAAATTCCAAAGCCTCTTTTTGAGAAAGGCTACTGCCAGAGTCATTCTACAACAGTTGGTACAGAATGCACTCAGACACCTACTATGTAACAAATTTTGAGTTTTGAGAAGGATTTATTGGCCATAAATATATTATTCTATATTATAGGTTTTTATGTGTTCCAGGCAGTATCAGTGTTGGTGAGAAATGTATTAGAGACATCACCTTTGCTTAGTTTGGTTTCACTTGCAATCTTTAGTCTTGTGGAGAATACATAGCCTTTGAGTGTCAGTATGCCAAATTATTTGTGAGAAATACCTTTGGCATCAGCAGAATCTATACCATGTCTTTATAGATTTCAAAAAGGCCTTTGATTGGTTATGGCATGCAGCCTTATGAGCAACTATGAGGAAGTACAACATCAGTTCAAACCTGGTGCAGGTTGTTGAGCACCTCTATGACAAAGCCACCAGCACTGTCCTCATCAATTGCAGCAAAGGAGATTGGTTTTGAACAACAGTTGGAGTCAGACAGGGATACATACTGTCACCTACACTCTTCAACAGTTTCCTGGAAAGGATCATGGAGGATGCTTTGCATGACCACAAGGGCACTTTGTCAGCATCGGAGGAAGAACAATTACCCATATTCGCTTCGCAGATGATATTGATGGTTTAGCATGAGATGAAAAAGAACTGGCTGACTTGGTTGAGTGCCTCAACACAACCTCCACTGCATACGGTATGGATTTAGTGCCGAAAAAACCAAACTGATGACAAACAACACCAATGGCATCAGTGCAGAAATAAATGTAAGTGGACAGAAACTGGAAAGAGTCACAAGCTTTAAGTACTTGGGATCAATTATCACAGACGAGGGCTCCAAAGCAGAACTACTTTGCACAGGGTTCCCACGCTACCGGGAAATCAGGAAAAAGTCGGGAGAAATCATAATATTTTTCCCGACCGTGAAAAGTCCTTGAATTTCGCAAATATTGATGAAAGTCGGGAAAAACCCGGGAATTTTCCAGCACCACTTGATGCCCGAAACAATCATGTAATTGAGATGTAACTAAACTGATCACAAGTTAAATTTATCGAGTACTAACCAGAATATTCGGAGGGTGCAGTATGGATCATTTGGGTGCTTGCAATAAACATATATGCTGAGTCAATCCAAACACTCAGTGGATTAGATTCGTAGTAAACTTTTATTTGCAAAGTCAGCTCGATATCCGTATCTTCCTTACATGGAAGGTATGAAAACCAGTCTAGCACCAAAAGAGGCCAACATGGTGGTTGCAAAGCGTAGCCGCTTACCGTATGGCATAGAAAACTTTAAACGTTGTTAGATCGAGTGATACATGCATGAAATTGACATGAAAATTACTTATTTTCTCAGAAATTGTGAGTATTAAAATCATTACGTCTTTAATCTGCTGAAAGACAAGATAAAACTACGTCGTTGATGAAATGTGACCTGGCACTCGCGATTTGCATTTCTAGTCGCATGAGTGCACAAAATTAACAACCCACATTTTCAAATGTTGTAGAGAAAAAAATAAAAAAAATATTAAATGAAAGTCGTATACTGGTTGTAATAAAAATACGTAAATGAAAAAACACAAAATTCTCCATATTTATATATTCCGAGAACAACTTCTGGAGTGTTGTCATACCACGTGACTGCCTCGTTGACATGTGCTCTCTGCTTGATAAATCGGATTGGCCAGATTGCTGGTTTTTACAAAAAGTATCTGACTTTCATTTGATTAATTGAATTTCCGTACAACAACATTATAAAGGAGTTTGTTGTTGATATGACGTGACTATTGGACTTCCGATGTCGTCGTTTGAGATTTGTGAAGTCATGTGACTAATAATAAAAATGGCGATTACGGGTCAGGTTTCATCTGTGCCCTAGTTTCTTCTAGCCTATCAGCGGATTAAAGACATAACGATTATAATACTTACCATTTTTGAGAAAATAAATGATTTTCCTATCGATCTCATGCAGGTGTGACTCGATATGACATTAAGTGTAAATTTTCTAGGCCCGCTACATGTCGCTACCGCATGGTGGCGGCAAATTCCAAATTTTTGATATGCAGTTGCAATGAGCCCACACCTCAACCTAAATGTCCAATTATGAAAAATGGGGTGGGAATATTCGGAGGAAACTCGGATTAGAAAACGGACTGCTATTCTTTTTAAGTCAAATTTGTAGTTCAAATTGTTGAATCTCAGAGCTGAAATGAGAAATTGTCCCTTTATTATATATTAAAAGACGATACGAGCCCTTGTATCAATACAGCTTTGGGGACTGGTTTAACGAATTACAAGAAGACAAGTTGATTTTACAGAAAATTCAGTCCTTGTTTATACAACAGTATATAATTTTGAAGGTCTTTTTGTCAAAATTTAAATCAACCCTTTTGAAAATGTTTTTTAAATGATGGATTTTTAACCAGATCGTCTTGAGGAGATTAGGTTGTTTGAAAAATCTTGTTTGGGATTTTATTGGCACAAATAATTTCAGGGTTAAACTCTTTTCATTACAAGTCAAGATTCTAATTATTTGCGAGTATTGTTTCTTTTTTATATACTGTAATAGGAATGTTACTTTCTATGAGATGCATATATATATATATATATATATATATATATATATATATATATAGCTTTAGAATTCTTTAGAATTAAAGGTTGAAAGGAAACAAAACATAATTTATGTTCATTATGTTGTTCCCACTTAGCAGCATAATGCAGGTCAGCAAATAAAGCTAGAATTTTTATTTTGTAAACTGAAATGACTTTATATGCCAGTTTATAGGAATATGAACAAACTTGTTTCGTGTGATACATTTTGTGGTTTTGTACATGAAAATCTTTTCTGACTTTGATGTTTTGGAGAGACTTGAAAGAGAAACATCTTTAGATTTAAAAATTGTATGTTTTGTAATCTAAAATGTTCTTTAATTCCATTCAGTAATGGTCATATGTGAACCTTGAAAAAATTGGTTTCATCCTGGAAAAACCCTGGAAATAACCTGGAAATTTATCTTTAGAAAAGCATGGGAACCATGTTTGCAGGATTGCCCAGACAACAGTAGCAATAACAAGGTTGAGACCAATATGGAAAGATACCAACATTGCTTTTGGTTCCAAAATAAGGCTGATGCGCTCGATTGTCATATCTGTCTTTCTGTATGCTTGTGAAACATGGATGCTCACATCAGATCTACAAAGAAGGATTCAAACCTTTGAAATGAGATGCTACCGCAAGATCTTGGGCATCTCATGCATTGACCATGTAACCAACGAAGACGTCCACAACAGGATCCATGAGACATCAGATCCTATGAAGACCTCTTGACCACTGTAGAAAAAGTGCAAACTGAAGTGATACGGTCATGTCTCAAGATCATCTTCACTGGCAAAAACAATCTTGCAAGGCACAGTGTGAGGGTGCAGAAGAAAAGGCAGACAGAAAAAGAGGTGGGAAGACAACATTAAGGATTGGACAGGCATGGGATTTGGAGATTCTCAAAGGGCAGTAGAGAACAAGGAAAGATAGAGAGAATTGGTTGCAAAGTCAACTGTGTTGCCCAAACAACCTCTTGGGTTAAGGGATTGATGATGATGATGCCACATTGTTAAAGTTGTTACAGGGCAATTTACCTCACTTGCCTCTGGTGTTTGGAGACTGTTTCAAGGATGTGAAGAACAGGCTGCACAAAATTTGTCTCCATTTCATCTTACCTTTGCCATCCTCTCTTTGCCCACATCACTCTCAGGACCCAAGTCAAGACAATCATGAAAGGCAAATGGATAAATTCTAATCAGTAGCAATTGTACTGCTCACATCAGCATTTTAGATGGTAACAATCATCAGAGTACCGAAAGGAGTTAAAGAAAAGTGAGAGAAAGCCCATTTTCTCCTTCCCCAAACAACCAAATAAATGGCAATCACTCTTCTTTGCTCCTGCTGCCCATCAATAGTCCCATTATGTGCCAGGCCAGGATGCTAATTTTTGTCAGGTTTGGATTGACATGTTTTGTTCATCCAGCCTTCTCCCTATTTGTCTTCTTCTTCAATGATGGAGGTTCATAACATTGATGGCGTGGTCAGTTTGCATTCCAAGGACCATGTATCATTCAGACTCAATATCAGTCCATGGGCCTTCTCTGAAGGATTAAACTATGTTGTCACCCTCTTCAGGTCAACCTCAATAACAGCAGCTGTGGCATACCTAGATATCAGCTTACAGAAACATGTTAAGTTTGACTGTGATTCAAGAGGGAACCATTTATAATACTCTCACACCTCTGTCAGCTGATTTTAATGAACAGGAAAGATTCAGCTCTCTCACCTTCTCAAAAGCCATTTTTTCTTGGTGCAGAGATTATGATTCATCTCACTGAATATTGCTTAGATTGTCAAAAGCACTGATTTAACCTTCAGAAAGATGTGGATTTCCATGAGGAAGCTTTGGACTCTAAAGTGCAGATGCTGACCTTCATCTTGGCTGACTCTATGTGTTGGCTGTCTTTGCTCAGTGGAACCACTTTTCTAGTCACCTAGATTACCATGTCATGATCTGGACAGATAGATTGTTTGCCAGTAACAGTCCATCATCAAGATCCTTACTGCAGAAGTTAGTCTGTACCAATGCCAATAGACATATCTGGGGTACCCACATATTGCCTTGCTTCAATATGGCAAGTGGCAACTGGGGCCAGAGGAGAGGGCTCATCCCATAAATCTCCTAGAGATGAAGGCCATAATTAATGACTATATTCATGGGAGAAACTCCTCTAGGGAAAGGTTAGCCATATCATATGGTCAATTACCTCCTCTGATGTGGGGAATGGTTAAATAGATCTTTGTGTCTGGTCTAGGATGTTTTTAATTTGTAACCCTGGAACTGAATCACTGTACAGATAAGACATATCTCTGGTAGGCTTAATATCCCAGCTGATTCATTGTCAAGGAGAGGTGAGACTTCTATCAGGTAGTATCTCCACCTGTTGGAGCTTCCATCTAATTAACACTC
Source organism: Megalonaias nervosa (assembly GCA_016617855.1). Classification (NCBI taxonomy): domain Eukaryota; kingdom Metazoa; phylum Mollusca; class Bivalvia; order Unionida; family Unionidae; genus Megalonaias; species Megalonaias nervosa. Next base: position 24,682 of record JAECUM010010735.1, read on the forward strand.
TTTGGGGTCATCCAGTTGTTGATCTTTTCACAAACAGGGGAAACCACCAGTTGCCCACCTTTATGTCAGTACTGCAACCTGTGAATGCTGTAGAATTCATTTGGGATGGGATCCTTCACTCCAACTGCTCTGATTGTGAGAGTGATTAGAAAAATAAGGGATCCAGTCTGTAAGGTGGTTTTTGTCACTCAGATGGGACAGGTTCTTGGTTAATGATTGACTTTATCTAGTAATATTTGTTCCCAGAAAAATCCAGACAACTCCTAACTTGATCAAACAGCTGAGATTGCCTGTATTCCACCCCTATCTGGACAGAGTTCTCCTTTATGCCTGGTTCTTTTTAGGACAACCCTGCATAAAATGGAGCCCAGTGCTTAAGACATAGAGAAGATCTCACAAGTTAGAAAGCACTCTACATCTGAAGCATATGAGGGAAAGTAGCGTGTTTTTACACTCTGGTACAAGGACAATGTTTTTCTCTTAGAGGCCTCAGTTCCACAACTGGCCCATTTCTTTCTTCAGCTCTTTGATAAGAAGAAATTGAAGCTGAGTACAATTAGAGGCTACTGGTCTGTTATTCCAGACATCTCATCATTGAAGAGCAGATATAGGCCATGACAAGTATCTCTCTGACTTGCTGGCCAACTTTGATCTGAATCAACCCTGGCCACTCACTTTGTTCCCCAAATTGAAACTGTCTTGGGTTTTTACATGGCTCAGTTCCTTTAAGTTTGACCTTTGAATAGAACAAAGCTGCTATCATACAAGATATACTAGCTGACAGGCTTGGTCAATGTTTGTAGGGTGAGTGAACTTTATATACTTTTGATTGACGTGATCTTCAGTTCTTCTCAGATGATTTGGTGATTCTGTTGATACAACTGGGATTCATGGCCATGAATCAGTGGCCATCCTTGGGTAATCAGAAACTGATCATTAACCAGAAACTGATCATTTGCTCCCTTGCCTTGCTAGACTATTTGAGATGTGCAAGATTTCAAGACTCAGTTGTGCTCTTGAGATTTACTTGAAATGTACTGAAAGCATTCATCAGGTCTGGCAGACACTTTTCATTTTGGTGAAAGATGAAAACCAAGACACCACTCCACCTCACATTCAAGCACAACTGATTGATTCAGGACAAAATCAAGGCTGTTGACTGGCATGCACAGTTGCATTACTTGTGCTTATACATTATTATTTAAGCATTGCAGAGAAGAGATCTCAGTGTGGTGGTAGTTCCCCAGACCTCAGGCATTGACCAGACATTGCTAAGACCAACACAACCATGTCACAAACATTGGTTTAAATTTTTCACTGGATTCACTTGCAATTTTTCTTAGGTAAGTAAGTACTGTGTTTTTTCCTTGCTCTTATATAAGGTATAGATTGAATGTTACCTGTCCTCTTACCTATGCTCCTAATGGTAATGTGCTTAGGTAATGTATTCTACAAAGTAAGGACATTTTATCATACATTGCTATTCTGAGATTATTTGAAATCTGATAACAATACAATTAAGCCTTCCTACTGATGTGATCATCCTTGTTGGTATATTGCTTCAGCTTAACCTGAAGAACATCTGTTATATATGTAGCCATCTAAAGTTGTTTCTGATAGATAATTTTTTGTTTAATTTATTTTGTATCTAGATAGGAAAGACAGTTGCTTTTTATCTTCCTGGGATGGTTTGATTTGGTGTGTAGTAGGAGTTAAATCCCCTAATATTAATGTGATTGGGTAAGTCTTATCGGAGAAACATTTACAATATAAATTTTCTTTTCTACAAATAGATTTGACTATATCAGACTTGTCTTGTCCAAGGTTTTCTTTTGAGTCCCATGGAAACGACCAGCGCTTATTCAGATTGAAGAATGTCATCATGAATTATCATGTGAAAGGGATTTTGACCATGGAAATTTAGCAGCAGCTTAAAAATAACCAATCTTCAGATCCATTCATGAAATGCATTCACGTTTCACTTGATTTCATTGATCATTCATTGTTTATGTTGAGTGCTTTTCATTTGCACTCCCCATTTTATTAAAAACATATTCATGATTTTGTTTGCATTGATACTGAATTTCATTTGTAGTAATTCTACATTCCATTTGCATTCATTCTTTATTAAATCTTCATTCCACTTTCATTTCACTTTTAAAATTGCCCTTGTAAGCACATGTAGCATATGCAAATACTCCAGGGTGGAATTTTTTTTTTCAGACTGTGCTCAATATAATAAGGTTATTTGAAATTTAATGTTGAATATTTACATTTCAGCTTTTGTTGACAAAGGCTTTTTGCCATGAGGCCTACGCAAGAGTCCAACAGAATCTGACAGCCTTGAGGGAAGGTAAATGATGTAGAATAGGCAAAATTATGATAACAATGATGACCATTTACTTTTATCTCTCAGTCTTAAAATATTTAGGATAGGGAAAAGTGATGTGAATTGCATAGGTAGGTTGGGTTGCAGTTATTCAAAATCTGATTTGGCGATTCAGATTTGAGAAAGAAACAATTACCTCTATCAAATAAAAGCATGCATGAATCTCTGCTTAGTTGAGAGAAGTTTTAATTTCTGAGATTTTCAGTGTTTCATTTGCATCCAAATGGTCTTTAATTATTTGTTGAAAATAGTAGTGTTTTTTTTTTTCATCAGCAACATTTTCAGGACTGGTTACTAAATTTGGCATTGCATAACCTGGACCAGTGGTTCCCAATCTATGGACTGCAGACCCCAGGGGGCAGAGGGTTATTCCAAGGGGTCCACGAATTCACATAGCTTTGTAGCAAGGTTTGTTCCTCCAACCAGCACAATTATCATGGACAAACTTTTTTGAAGTTAAAAAGTGGCCCTCATAATTGAAAAGGTTGGGAACCACTGGCATAGACATTATCTCAGTTCCTTATTATGTCTCTTCTATGTCCTCTGAACATTCTGTAGTCTTTTGTATGCCATCAGCCATTTCTCTTTTCCATTTAACATGTGTATAAATATAATTTTCTTGACAACCTTTGTTTTGCAGGAAAGACTAAAAATAATGATGATACATATATGGCAATAGCAGAGACAGTGTTCCAAAACAAAGGCTATGCGGCTGAACATCCTCTGACTGTAAACTGGTAGAGACACAGTCTGTATGGAGAAGGCAGCGAGGAAGTGATAATCTCAACATCTTAGTCAGCAGAGATAGCTTTGATATTATTCTGCTGATGACCACTGATCTTGTAGAAAATTTTTTGCAAGCAGTAAAATTATTGGAACAAAGAGGCAACATTACTGTACAAATTAAGTGTTAGCATGACACATTCTTGTCATCCTTTGCAATTACAGAAGAATGCAGTGGATTCATCAAATTAATTACATGAAGGTATTGATATGTACTTCAGACATTTTAATAGAACAAACATGCTTATAAAATTGTTTTGAAGTTTCCATTTCAACCCAGGATACAACTTCTTGTTTTATCCATTATGAAAGAAGCAGAACTGCAAACCTGACCATATTTAATTTCATTGTTATGTTTAAAAACATAGTTCTGAAAAATAAATGTATGTTTAGTCTATTAACAGCATTAAAATGTACAAAGACATATTAGAAATTAAGTAAACTAATTAGAGTGTATAATTGTATTCCTTTGTGTTTCCTATTATCATGGACATTTTCTCCAGTACCCAAACTTGCAGCTTTTGGATGCAACTCCTATACCAGATTTAAAGGCTTGATATGTATCTACACAACCCCAATACAGTACATAACAAACCTATAGGTTTGATATGTATCTACACAACCGAAAATACACTATATACCAGAACTAAAGGCTTGATATGTATCTACACAACCGAAAATACATTATATACCAGACCTAAAGGCTTGATATGTATCTACACAACCGAAAATACACTATATACCAGACCTAAAGGTTTGATATGTATCTACACAACCGAAAATACGCTATATACCAGACCTAAAGGCTTGATATGTATCTACACAACCCCAATACAGTACATACCAGACCTATAGGCTTGATGTTTATCTACACAACTCCAATACACTACATACAAGACCTAAAGGCTTGATATGTATCTACACAACCCCAATACAGTACATACCAGACCTAAAGGCTTGATGTTTATCTACACAATTCCAATACACTACATACAAGACCTAAAGGCTTGATATGTATCTTACACAACCCCAATACAGTATATACCAGTCCTAAAGGCGTGATGTTTATCTACACAACCCCAATACAGTACATACCAGACCTAAAGGCTTGATGTTTATCTACCCAACTCCAGTACACTACATACAAGACCTAAAGGCTTGATATGTATCTACACAACCCCAATACAGTACATACCAGACCAAAAGGCTTGATATGTATCTACACAACTCCAATATAGTACATACCAGACCTAAAGGCTTAATGTTTATCTACACAACTCCAGTACAGTACATACGTGAATTTGGCCAAATTGGGTATGTGAGGAAGCTTACCAGTAGTTTCTCGTGGGTTGATGGTTCTTTCTGGGGTTTACCCAGGTTCTTCCTCCACCATTTATACTGGTCGCCATGTATAGCCTATCTTGTGCTGAAAAATGTCATTAAACCCTACAACAACAACAACAACAACAACAACAGTACACATACCAGCCATAAAGGCTTGATATGCAGCTACACAACCCCAAATAGTTCCTAATACAGTACATGCAAGACTTACAGGCTACATACGCAAACCCAGGTCAGTTCCTATTTAATATCAGTGATACATAACCTGTTGCTATTGTGAAGCTTACTATTTTCTGGAAAAAATACCCTTAACTGTTTGATGAGAATTCATCCTCCCAGAGTATGAATTTCTGGAAAGTTTCCATGTCTAACCCTTGATTTTGGCCCATCTGCACTAGCCCTCATTATTTGTCTAATTGCAACTATCATCATAGCTGCTTAAAGTACTTCAAAGAAAAATTGCCTTTGTTTAAGTCATATTTGGAAATTGAAGATTTTCGTTATATGCACATTTTTACCATATGAAATTACCCTCAGATCAAGTATAATTCCTCTTTGGAATTAGCTGTCAAGAGCATTATTGGCATATTTGGGTTATGTTTTTCCATCTTCATAACATATTTAGGTTATTCCCAGTGTCAGCATAACTAAAATTGTTTTATTCTTAGCTTGGTTAGGTATTTAGCTATCCGTATCGTTGATTATTTGGTCTGTGGAATCATCTTTAGTTTTATTATTTTAATACAGTAACAAAATCATCGGAAATCATACTCATTTGATGTGACTTTTGCTATTTTTATTATATGGAAGGAGGTTGCACACCAGCCCTTTCTGTCCATAGATGCATTTAATCCTTTAAAGTCAGTTTAGGACTTGTTATTATTACTTTATTATTAGAATCTTACTCGGCAGAGTTTTTGCTTATATCGGTCTCCAGTGCTCAGTAATAAGTATTTTTAATGTCTTTGTCATAAAGAGAGGAAGCAGCATTACTGACTTTAACTAAAACTTAATTTATATACAGTGGTCCCCCTCTAGAACGGCCCCCCTGACCGGCAGCCACCCGCTCCTTATGGCCAGAATCCGTCAGCACCGACGAATTTGTGTTCAAAAATACCCCTCACGAAAGGCCACTCTGCTAATGCGACCAGCGGCCAGCATATTAGTGCAAAAATGTAAAATTTACCCCTCACAAGCGGCCGCATTTTATTTTGTAAAATGTATCCAGAACCAGTATTTTATTCATAACGTGTGTTAAGTAATCTGATTTCAGTTTCCCGATGTCAGGTTTTCATTACTGAAAGAAGTGTTGACTAAAGTACATGTACCACTAAGGTTAATATTATATCATTTACGCCTCATGAGAAGCCACATTTATTCCATAAAGCCAAGAAAGACTCAAATTTTAATCCATACAAAAAGGTAAGTACACGTAATCCAATTAACCTTACTGCTGTGTTATTATGAGATGTCTGGTTTAGTCACTCTGATAATTTTTAAGATTACAATTACTGAACAGTAGTAACAGCTAAGAAGTGGTGGTATTGATGTACAATACACAAGTCAGTGGGAAAATGGTTGGATAGTCTTTATGGCTTCCCTTAGTAAGATGTTGAGCTTATTCACTTTCATAATTAGTGGCTATTACTACTGGCAATAATTGTCAAGATTACAAATCCTAACGGCCACGAGGTGCTGTTGTTCAGGTCAAATGTGCGTACATATCGAAGCCGTTTTGGCTACTCTCACTTAGTGTAAAGAAACATGAAAACAATAGGGTACCAGACTGCGACTAATGAATCATGTGACAAGATCGCTTTAAAAACACATGGCATTTTGTTTAAATGCCAAAAAATTGTTTTATCAGTCTTGTAGTTGGCAACACTGATGATTACAACTGGACATAATTGTCAAGATCATAACAGGGTCAGCATAGGTTAAAATAGATTTTCTGCAGACACACACACAGAAATTAACCTTGAACAAAGCAGGGTACCAGACAAAGACCAAAAAATGGCATGACGACACATTTATCGCTTCCTTTATGAAGGCATTTCATCCGCTATACAAAAGTTTCATCTGCATAATTAAATCGCATACAGTTAGTAACATCCGAATAAATCATTACCAAACATTAACATGTCATCATGTAAACAGAGACGATTATTTTTGAAAAAAAAAGTCAGTTATTCTACTTGACATCGGGTGAGGTGGGGAGGGGGACTTGCCAAACAATTTTATGTTGAAAAGACTCAAATAAATAACATCGTAACCGATAAGGAGGTTATTCAGCAGAAGTGGGAAAAAGGAGCAAATGGAAAGAGAATTATGTCTGTACCAAAATTTAATTGACATTTTTGAAGGGTTTTGCAATGTGCATGACAACAACACCCGCTTGCATATCACGCTTAAGCCAAGAATAAGAACTATTAATGCATATTCAGTTGAAATAAGTCTATTATTATAACAAGAAGGGCCTTTTAATAATTAATGTTACTTTTAAACGAAGATATTAAATGAAGATATTAAATACTTTGAAGAATATAGCTTTCTTACTACATACATTACATATAACGTTACTTCTCACAAAAAATTTAGTCCCCTTCTGGAAAGGCCACCCGTCTTATAAGGCCATTTTCCCAGTGCAGAAGGGGTGGCCATATAAGAGGGGGACTACTGTAGTTGAAATGACATATAAAACCTTTTATTCTTGTTTACCAGATTTTTCTCTTGCAGCATTGAAGTCTAAACAGAATGTGGGGTAGTACGGGTTACAAAAAATTCCTGGGATACCCATCTCACCTGCCTTGCTTGTACAAATTGTAAAAGGACAGATGGCTGTCTTTTTTGTAGTCTGTAGTCAGACAAGGTCTGGGTTCTCACTGAAATTAGACAAAGGTAATATTAAAGGCTCTTTCTACTCTTACTCAGAATTTTCTGCTTTTTGTGTTCTAGAGTCACTCGGGTCTCAGCATCAGATTGGGAAAGTCTCTTTGAAGGCATTTAAGACATATGGGGTGAATCCCAAGGGTAGATATAAGATATAAGCATGCATTATCCATGCCTGTGGCTTTATCAGCAGAGCTTCTCCACCTCCACATAAATGTTGCCCAGGACACAACCTAGGTTTTACTGAAGCACAGAAAAATAACCTATGGTTGCTCCCCAGGAGGCAGAGACTGTCTTTGGAAGACCCATCCTCTTCATGGCTTCCCAGGATTTGAGACCAGCAACACCAGTCCCTTTCATTCACTCCTCGCCCGTTGAAACTGGCCAAGAAGTGGAATGATAATGACTGCCCACAGGGTCAACTAGTGAAGTTCTTCAAAGCCACCCAGCCTTGGTACAGGCAAACACCACAGTTTAGAGCTCCTCAAAGCAGTCAGTTGGACTCTGGAAGACCATACTGAAAAGGCACAGAGAGGAAGTTTTGCAGCCCATCCTACTTTTCTGAGGAGACGGGGCAGCCATATGGACTCATTCCATCTCATGTAATGTGTTCCTCTTCTGTTGGTTTCTGTGCTAGGCTAAACCATTTTTCAGAGGATTGATCAGTTACCACGATGATGGTTGAGTTCTTTCTTAATATTAAAGGAAGATACTGACTTCCTCCATGTGCTTCCACCATTTGAGTCTGATGCAGTTAAAGGAAGATGTAAGATTTACACTCTCTTTTCCAAAAAGGGAGCAGTGAAGAGAGTGTTCAGTGACCAGACTCCAGCTTTCTACTGCCTAATTTTCCCGTTACCAAAAAAGCAGGGACTGTTTTGATTTAATTATCCACCATTCCTCCTAAAACAAGTTTCTGCAAGTTGAAAGTTCCAAGATGGAGACCACAGCCTCATTTGGGAACGCCATAAGACCCGGTGACTCGAGGTCTCCATCGATCTTAAGAATGCATACTGTCACATCCTTATCTTTCCTCCTCATAGGAATTACCTCTGGTTTTGGTTGTATGGGGAGGTCTTCCAACTTCATGCTTTGGCATTTGGCCTAGCCTCCACAGCCTGAGCTTTTATCAGGATTGTGGGAATTGTTGCCATCCACTTAAGTCACTGGGTATCCCAATCCTCCAATATTTCGACAATTGGTTGATCCATGATAGGCAGCTAAAGCTCCTCAGAGTAGATCTGCCTAGCTGTTGGTCCATTTTGACTATGTTGGGTCTTTTACCCACCTTAGTGAATTCAGAGCTTATTCCATTTAAAAATGTTGTCAATGTGGGATAAATTTTCTCAGGAACAGAGGGCTAGTCCATGTCCTGTGAGACAGAGTAGACAAGATCCTGACCCTGTTGGAGGCACAGAGGATCAGAACCATATTGTTGGCTCTTCTGTTTCTATCTCATCTAAGACTTTGAACTCTGTGGCAGACCTGGTTCCCTGGATAGATTGCAATTGTGCCTTCTATAGTTTCTCCTGTAACCAAACTGGAAAATACACATGAAGCCTCTCACTTTTCAGATTTTTCCAGGTTTGGATTTCTGCCATCATCTGATTTGTGGATGAACCACGACCAGTTTTTGGCTGGTGTCCCCATGCATGCCCCCAAACCCCACTCGTATCTGTATGCTGCTGCATCAGATTCTTCATCTTGAGCCTGAAGGGTCAATATCTCAGGGTTTATGGTAGCACCGGGAGGAGTCTGCCCTCCACATCTACAATTTGGAAATGAGGGCAGTGTTCGGCAGGGGCCCCAAGTGGTCTAAAACGCTCACTGTTCCGGATCATTGCCATCTGTGTACGTGGGTTCAAGTCTCATGCTCGGCTAACATGGGTACGTGAGAAGCTTGCCAGTAGCTTCTCGTGGGTCAGTGGATCTTTCCGGGGTTTTCTAGGGTTCTTACTCCACCAGTTATACTGGCCGTCATGTATAGCCTATCTTGTGCTGAAAAATGGCGTTAAACCCTATAACAACAACAACAGTAGTGTTCTTGGCCCTTCAGGGATGCATCAGCAAAATAAGAAATCACTGCATGATGGTTTCCTTCAATAACACGTTAGCGGTAGTGTACCTCAAGTGACAAGGCGGTACACATGCTCATTTTCTCCGCTTGGGAGTTTGGAACCTTCTTCGCTGGGCAACTTTGTAAGGGACAATTCCACAAATACTTCTGAAAGTAAAGACCTCCGCTGCTTGGCTCATTTTGATAGCCTCTCTGTGGATCCAGCAGCATTGGTTCAACAATCTATTGAAACACTTTGTAGACCTGCCCAAGACATTACCCCAGAATAGGGACATTCTGTTGCAGCTCTCTTCTCCACAACAGCCCACAGATTCTGCACCTTCAGACTTGGCCCATTTAAAATGATCTCTACACCAGGAGCAAGTTTTGAGCAAAGCTGTCAAGTGCTTGATTGAATCCAGGAGACGATTTATGTCCAAGGTAACTTTTGCAGGAAATTCAATGTTTCCAAACTTAAGTTCGCCCAGTTATTGTTGTATTTTTCAGGCTGGTCTGTTTTATAACTCACCGGATGCAGCGTGTACAATAGCACCCATTCAAAACATCAATTGTTGTCATTTGACACTGATTAATGCTTGCCTTGGAATACAAGCCTTTTCTAATTTATTGCACATAAATTGTCATGATTTTACATGTTCCCCTACATCACCACCTGACCAGGCATATGGGGAATTACCTTAAGATTATTTTCCATCCTCAGTTTTCTCATGTTCTTTCACTTAGACACAACACACAGACGCATACACTCTAAAATATTGTACAAAAAGAACCACTCCTTTACAAACCCAAAGTTGTTTTACATTGCCTCTTTGTTTCTTTGATGCGATAGTAAAGAAAAATTAAGAAATAAACCAAAGTTGACAAAAGGGTCCACTTGTTCTTAAACTCAGCAGTTCTGTTATTCACTTTGGCGTCACATTTTTTCCAGCCTTTTGTATGATAAAACACAATTTTTATAATAGGTGAGAGTTGGGATTTTTGATGCACAACATGATCTGTACATAACTTATTTTGTAAGTAATATTAGAAAATTGATAAGATCATCAAAGTTTTTTTTCCTATAAGGACATCTTTTCGTGTAATTTTAAAATTTGGTCAAAAGTTTGGATCCAATCCACAGATAATTTCCAAAAATGTTCAGCAACTGAAAATCATGGAATAAGTGCTCAATTTGTTATGTTCCCTCCTTACAGAAGGTGCATTTATCGGTCAGTTAAATTAATCTTTTTTTTAAAAAAAATGGTTCGTGGCAATAGTTGTATGTAGAAATCTAAAACTAAAACTAATTGTCTTTTGTACAAAGTTTAGCCAAAACAATAGAGTTGGACCGTTCATTTACACAAATTGTAAATCATAGCTACCTCAACCAAGTTTCATATTTACCATTTGGATTTTGTATCTTGGTTTTTTATTAGATCTTGTTACGTGTAGGCTCGTACAAAAGTAACAAAAGAAAAGAGTGAAGCCAACAAGCTTTGTAAATTTTAACAAAGTAATTTATTTCCCTAGAAAACACTGTAAAAATTGGAAATAGGACTTACGATTTGTGAATATAATCCAAAATTTAATCCTAGGATTGAAAAATATAAGTCCTATCACTAAACAGTTCTAATTGAATCCAGGTTCGAATCTCGATGAAATTCCAATATGGAAGGCAATGACGTCAGATGAGGTCGTTGTACAAATGGCAACAATTCCTCGTTGAAACACAATTTATAATGTTCTGTTTAGAATTCCAGAATAAATTTAAACGTCTTTGTCCCAGAATTTTCATAAAGAAAAGCACTTGTTTTGTTTTCTAGAGAATATGAATGATTAAATCCAGAAAAATAGATGAACTTCAAAACAATCAACAATTGAAACACCTTGTACCTTCAAGGTGTAGAGATACGACTCAGACTAGATCCAGTAGAAAATGGCTGTTTTAAGCCTCAATTTTAGATCACATAGTGGCTAACGTGATAGGCTACGTGATTTCTAACTTGAACAGTGCAATTAAAAAAAAAATTATAATTTGCACGCACGCCTTAAAAGACTTAGTGAATCTTACTATAAGATTCAATAAAAAAAAAAGAGTTGTTTACAAATTAGAGCTATCACGCCAGCAGATCATGACTTTGGTAATAGCCAATCGTTTGTACTCGATGTTTACAAGATCTATGAACCAAAGTGAGCTAAAAATAGTGCTGAAGTAACTGTTAATATCTAATCGGTTCAAGCCAATTTTCCAAAAAGAGACTCAAATCCAATGAAAATTATCATTACAATAAAATGTAATGAAACAAAAAATAAAAAGAATTTTAAAACTAACACACAAGCAATTTAATTACATATACATAACAATCTTTATAAATATATTTATTATTTACACTTACCCTAAGGAGCAAAGTTGTTTTTTTTATAGTATTACATGGAAAGTATTTCAACTTTAAAAAAACTTTTTAATTTTCTTTTTCCACTTCACTGATATCTTTGAGATAAAAACAAAGTATTGTATAATATTATTAGTCTGTGTTATTTGTTTTATTTCATCAAAACTTAGAGATCTTTGTCCAGCAAAAAGATGTGTAATAAGTACAACACCTTGTGTATGATTTTAAAAATTATCTATAGTTACTCAGTTAGGAATATCTTGAGACGAGTATTCCTGAACAGTCGATGGTTCATTTTTCCATTGAGAAAAAGCGTAAATAACATCATGCCAAAATATATTTTAATTGTTTTAGAAATTTATTCCAATTTAATTTTTGCCTAATTTGAATAACAGGATACCTCCAAATTTTTCAAATATTTGTTCAGAAACCAGTTTTTGCCATTAACCATCTTCATTCAGTATAAAGATTCTAATCTAGGAAAATTTTAGATAACACATAACTGAGTGCAAATGAATCATATTTAATCCCCCTTCCTTAAAGGGAGCTATAAGAGTACCTCTTCTTACCCTCTCGGTTTTTCCACCCCAAATAAACCGAAAAATGTATTCAGTTCATTTTCTATATAAGGTGGAGGACTTTTTAGGGCAGCAAAAAGATGAATAATTTTTGGTAAAATCAAAGATTTTATCAAAATAATTTTTCCAACAAGGGATGAATTTCTTCTGCTCCACCGGCCGAGCAATTTGTTTACTTCTTCAACTTTGTCAAATAATTAAGTTCAACCATATACTCCAAATTCAGAAAGAAATCTACACCCAGTAATCTAGAATTGGCAACTGACCAGGTAATATCATTTTCGGGACATATATTTTTATTAGAAATCTTTTTAATTTCCAATCCAAATAGCTTTCGATTTAAAAACAGTGCAGTGCAGACCTGATGCCGAGGCAAAGTCGTTAAAAATTTGTATTGTCGCCTTCAAGGACAAAGGAAAACCGTCTAATAATAATAAGCGTCATCAGCATACTGCCCTAATTTGAACTCCATTTCATTGTAGACAATGCCATTAATATTTGTGTGCATTTTATAATTCTACTGCAAGAAGTTAAATTCCTATTATAAATAAGCAGCGTGCTAAAGGGTCTCTCTGGCGACAACCTCTCTCCAAATTAAAACATGGGGATAAATGTCCATATTACTAATACAACTTTTTGACTTACTGCAGAGGATTCTAAAACATGATCAAATAGATTCCCTAGAGTTAGAAGATTTCAGGGCATTCTCCAGAAAGTCTCGTTCGACCAGTCAAAAGCTTTTTCGAAGTCTATCGGTAAGAGAAAACCAAATTCCTTTTTTTTTCCTGAAGATACTGCATCAGGTCACACAAAATTCTTGTACTTTCACCACTGAATCTCCCTTCATAAAACCCTTTTGGTTGTCACTAATAACAGACGGGATTACTTTCTTGACCCTAGAAGCAATTGATGCCGAAGAAATCTTGTAATCTACATTAAGTAGTGGGCTCGAATTTTTAATGAATTTTCTGTCTTTATCTTCCTTTGGAATGAAAGTAATGATTCCCTGAGACTGAAATTCTTAAAAATGTTGCATATATCATATCCAACATTTAGAGACCTAAAGGCCTAGATCTTTCTAAAGGAATTTGTAGAATTCAAGAGTAAATCCATCGGAACCAGAGCTAGTTCCACTTTTCATATTTTTCAGTACTAAACCACGTTCCTCAAAAGTAAGCTTACCTTCACACGAGCATCTTTAAAAATCTGAACGTTATTTAAAATCGTGATTTAAAAAGTATTAAGAGTTTGTAAATTATTGTTGTTTCTGTTGATTTAATATCACTTTTTGGCCTGTTACCCGTGTTCCTTCTTCCGTAATGAATTTGTATTGTTTTATGTAATTTCTCTTTTCAGGGTTAAAGAAATATATATTTAGAATTTTCTTCACCAGACTCATACCACCTTGCTTTTGATCTTAACATTACACCTTCCGCCTTTTTTTCTAATTTCTTCTAAATCTGCTTGTGTTTGTTCGATTCTTTCAAATAGTGGGGTTATTATTTTGATTCACGAAAGTATGTAAGGTCTGTATTTCAGCTTCAGTTTTCTTTAAATTTTGTTTCTCAAGTAATACAAGCTAGTGTTGAAAAGTAGCCTGAGTCGCAAAAAAAAGGTTGTATGGGGAGATATAAAGCTGAACTTCCAAGTATCTGGAGAGCATCCACCCTGAACCTCCCCCTGGAGTATTTTTCGAACTTTTCAATGATCTTTTCATAACATCCTAATGGAAATATAACAGCTTTTCGCATTAACGCTTGGTATTCGTATTCCATGCTCTCGTGCGAGTTGATTGAGCTGGTTCATAGTTGTCCATCTGGTATATGAGGGAAAATCATTATCTAATTGCTTATTCCGTCAATAATTTTTTTTAATATTTTTATTTCGCCAGGATCAAAATCTGAAATCGCTTCAGTCATGGTTATTATGTCATTGATTTGTGTACTGTTGACATCGTCTGGTGTTTCTATTATAATAGGTTCTATATTCGTTGGGTTGGCTAGTCTTTACCTGCACGCGCGAAAATACTTGCAAAGAGATCCGCATGGTCGGCAAACTTGATTACGCGACTTGACTCTGATTCCATGTTTAAGGCATGGTCGAGCACCGAGACCAACAAGTAACGCGAGTAAATGCAATTTACGATATTCATAATGGTATGTTCTGCCGCATAACACCTTTGCATTGATTGCGCCCCAATGCCATTGAATTATATTTATAAAAGCTGAGACTGTATTTAATTGGGTAAGAGCACAGTACCATGTAGAGTAAGCTCTTTACTATAGTAGTCAGAATTACAGTCTTGTAAATAAATAGACATGCAATCTGAATAATATTAATTTGCAAACTGATGTAAAATTTGTCTTAAGTCAATGTCGGCACAGAGGAGCTCAAATGACTCATCACTGAGTAATGGACCAACACGCATGCTTCCATTCACATCGTCAAATCCTATAATTCTAAAGGTTTTGGAGCGTTTCTGTATCTCAATTTTTGCTTCCCTTGACATATAAAAGGTTTCATAAAATCTCCGTCAGATCTCTCCCATTAGTTAGTGAGTGCCATATGCATACAAATACCGAAAGTATTTCTTTAATTCCTGTGATAAGCTACGTTAAAAATATAAATCACACACACACACACACACACACACACTGTGATACTCGCTTTCTTCGGTGCCATAGTCTTCACTACTTATTTCGATGTCTTCATCGTTAGGTTAGCTCAATGGCAGCTCAGATAACGTCAGCGATTTTAATTTTTTCTTGCACAATATCATACAGTGACTTTTCACGCTTTCTGTCACAAGCCTGATAGAGTTTACGTTCTTCCAGTACAATCCCTAAGTCGATTAATTTATTAAGATACTCCGGATTAATATTTGAAAAACTATCCATCTTTTGAGTCTTTTAGACAAATCTGTACATGGCATTTTAGCGAAATAGCGATTTAATCTTTTCTTTGTCGTTACAAACACTCCATTGTTCGGAGAATGTGATTCCCGCATTTAGATACACTCCTAAATCCTTTCAAAATAATATGCTGATCAATCTATGGAGTTTTCACCATTATAACGTATAACGTGGTAATTGTTTTAATTAAAGAGAAAACAGTCTCCGCTTTGGTTGTGCTTGTGAACCAGTATTTCGTTGAGAGTATAAGCACGCTGTTGATTTTGAGCTCTTGTACGTCAGTTGACCTTACGCGAGGTGATAGATCGCTCCGCCTACAAAATCACGTGACATTGATGCCCTGCTAACCTCCGACAAACATACAATAGTTGGCAAAGAAATATGTTTCAGCTTAAGTGAAATGTTTATTGAAAATGATTAGTATTATTCTTAAAAATAATAAATTTTAAAGTTGCATAAATTATACTGCAGTAGACAATATTTATATTTGTACTTCAAGTTCGTATAGTAATAATCTAAGTGTGTTGTTTCAGCAAATAATAATAATCAATTTTAAAGCTGCTTGAGACCTTTTTCATGTACAAGAAAATTTGCTCCAAAAGATGCTAATGTATTTAGTATATAATCTTAGCCTTATTAATTTTATCTGGCCTATGTTCATGCTGCCTTGAAATAAATGAATTAGAATTTAACAAAATCGTAAATAATTACTGTTTAGAAATATACTGTTGTACATAATAATTTTAAAGTTCTACTATATTCGTCAGATGGAATTTTGATCAATGATGTCTGTTAATGTAAACATGTAAATGCATGCTTTATATATCGGACTGTAATTATCTGAAATTATTGTTTTTGTATTTCTTTATTATTACCCTTTTGTATCCCCACCCCTCCTTCGGCCAAACGAGAAAGTAAAGAGTCACTCAAGTGTCTGAAAGATCGAGACGATAAATCATTGTTTTTGGGACAAGCCAACATTAAAGTGTAAATTTTCAAATTTTTAAAATAATGCAGTCTGGGGTTCGATGCTTCCTATACAAGAAAAATAACATACATCAAAGCCCGTAAATTGGGGGTGGGGGTGGTGTTCTCCTCCTATATTCTAGAAACGTTTATTTTTACATATATTTTTCAATTCTTTCTTTTTCCTTCAAACCATCGACGTGACATGCTTTTCTACTTTCATGCAAACAAACATGTAATTGCCATCAATTGTTTCCATGTTCAGCTGATCGTACACGCGACCACAAACAGTCTTTATCCATGGAAGTTTTGTCTGTGTTTCAGGAAAGAAAGAAATCTAATTCCTCCATTTAGACGATCTGAATATCGACATTCAGAATTACAAGGCTCCCATTTACTACTTTTTACCCTTATCAATCGAGAAATTAACAAATCATTATAAAAATTGTAAATACTTATAATCAGTTCATTATTGCCACAAGCAGCTTGTCGGAGGAAAATGGCTGATGTAAAGCAGTGCCTGGAGGTGTGTTAAAATTACGCTGGTTGATTGGTTAATTGATCAGCATGGTTGACAAGTGGCGATAGGTCAGTTAGTCAATTAATCAACAGACGTGATTTGGTCACTGTAAATTAAAGCGGATTGAATTTTTTAAACCAAACCAAATAGCTTCTCAAAGAATTATGAGTACTTCGCAATTATAATTGACATCAATTGTGCATCATAAACATAACATTGATTTTCATGTACAATTAAATTTATTTTTTTCCGCCACTTTGATTAAATCCTACAATGTCTCGAGTATGGCACAGTAATCAATTAGTCCACCGTGAACTCTTCACAAGTAAGTGAAAATAACTCATCATTGAATTTAAAAGCGCTGGTGCGCACCCCTTCTATAATAAGCCAATGTATATTACCATTCCATGACTTATTATGTACATGTCCATGCATGGTCCCGTTTAACTGTAAGCGTGCATAGTCCTGGGATAATTATTATTATTATTATTATTATTATTATTATTATTATTATATATTGTAATAAATTTTGGAGATGCGCATTTGGCTATAGCGCCCCGTTTAAGGAATTCTTAGATTTGTGTGATTTTACTTGTTTAATTATTGGAATTCGGTGCAATGGAAATATTCCTTAGCCCGAAATAATTAGCCAATTATTAGGAGCAAACGTCACGGAGAGAAAGTGTTGGTGAGTTTCCATGATGCCATGGTCAATGAGTAGCGAATTCGACCAAAACCGCATGACTGTCCCTGTCATAATGTAGTCCTTATTAAAATCTAGTGGTGTACACTGGTGTTGTGACTGCAGTGGCAGTATTTACAGTAGGAAACCGGTAAATTACACAATGGAATAAACAAGAAAGGACTCGGCAGATACCGTTTATGTCGCCATGGTGGCAAATGTGATGCAGTTGTACTGGCGTGATGTGCCTTGAAACCATAGATTGACTGGCCTAAGGTGGCGTAGTTAAAATAGTTCCCTGTGTTAGGGGATAGTTGTAGAGTTTCTATGGCGTGAACTGCAGACGGTACGGAAAGTTGATGAAGAGAAACTATGCAGATGTGCGGTTGATAGATATTTGGCAAGTTGTGAATACTGTGGTCTTGCATTGATTAGAGTAAAATTTATGTATAGAATGGACACGTCGGGCTTTCTAACTTACAACTGAAGTTGTATAGAAGTCTTTGGAAATTTGGGGTAAACTTATGACTTCTAGAGGGAATCGCGCCAGGGTTTGACACCGCTCGGTCAAGCAAAGACCCCTGGCTTGTAACAATACATATATATATATATATATATATATATATATATATATATATATATATATATATATATATATATATATATATATATATAATTTATTCGAGTTTATTTATTCTCAGGAAATCAAATGAAACGACTTTTCAATAATATAGGCCTCCGGTCCATAATATAAAATTTTGTTTATGAAATACACAGTTGGAACGCCGCATTTTCTCTAATACAGGTGAGATATAAATTCTGGATTTACGTTTACACTTCTATTAATTCGGATGGAGATGAAAGAGCCTTTCTCCTGGCAAATGATCTGTACAAGTAGTGTGATTAGTGTGATAAATTATATAGCTTCACTACAACACTGCTAGTCATAAGCGAGAAAAGTTTTTCAACGCTTGATTGCACATAATGTACAATTTTTTAGGTACTGTCTTCTAATAATATCATATTTTGGGCAAAGGCAAACAAAATGAAATTCATCCTCTATGATATAAATATTTCTTCTCCTGCACAGTTCACAAAATCTGAATGCTCATCCAATTTTTTTCCTTTCTTCCTGTTTCAGTCATTAGTTTATGGCTTGAGCATCTCAGGTGCACTAAATGTTTTCTTAAATTAAAAGGTATATTGCATGAGAAGTATTTCTCATATTGTAGTAAGGATGTATACTGACTATAGTAGTAACAGTTCTAGGAATTAGTAATATGCTCTGAACAACTTTAAAATGTCGTGTCTCTAATCCTTTGTGTGAACACCAAAATAAATACTTTTTCATCGTCAACATCTTGTGTTATCCGTATATATCCATAGCCCTGCTGAGAGAGCATATCTTTAATGCTTGTAGCCCATGTGACTCTGCCAACTTCGTCTAACTTTTTCAGCATAATATAACAATGATGTGGATATCTATCATCCGATAATCGCATAACTTTAATCCAATATTTTATACATCTTACCATATATGAGATAAAGAGAGTGAACCTATCGCATTCTCCTATAGACATGCAATTATTTGCAGATTTGAAGCAGAGGGGTATCTCTTACAGAATCGAACTGCACATCCTCAATATCCTTCGAGCATTCAAATCATATTTCAGCTCCATAACTTAATGTTGGTTTAATCACTCAAACATTTTAAATATATCTCTGATACGAATTTCCCAAACTGCTTTGGAAAATAAAATATTCGTGCCACAGACTTTTTGGCTTGTGCAGCTTACATTTGTTTATCCATAGATCATTTCAACTTTGGTGTAAAAATAATCCCATATATTTATAATGGGGCACTACTTCTATTCGTTCTTCATTAAAATACTATGTGTTCGTTCTCTTCACATATGCCTCATTCCTAAATACCACTATTTTTGTCTTGCTGATGTTTACCTCCATGCCAGTTCTATCACAAAAGCTTCCAATAATATCTATTTGTTGTTGCAGTAATCTGTGTCAGAGCAGTTTGCCATATAATCTTCGTACATTAAAGCAACTAGTTCTTCAATGTCTGGGGTGACAAGTGTGCGTTTGCTACATTTGCTTCTTAACTTTGAGAACAGATCACTTATATGCAAACTAAATAAAATTGGGCTTAGCACGCAACCCTGTCATGTCCCAAGAGTACAGTTAAAATACGTTATTAAAACAGCGTAGTTCTAACAGCTCTTTAAGGATGCTTAAATTTTTCTTAGTATGTTTGTCATTTTATCTTGGAGACTTTATGGATAAGTGATGTCCATAGTTTTCTATAAACAACTTTTTCGAATACCTTCTTAAAATCAACAAAAAGGCAAAATCTTGCCTTTCTTTTGGGTAAGTCTTTTGCACTGAGGCTTGTAAATTAAACATGTTATCAGTAGTGCTATATTTCTTTCTAAAACCCGCTTGTGACTCATCAGTGAGATTATTTTTCTTTGCCCAAGAGTAAATTTTATTGAAAATTTGTGAAACCCTTGCATAGTGTATTACTTAGGGATATACCTCGATAATTATTAGGGTCATCTCTGCTCCCATTCTTATATATTGTATAAATCATGCTTTTAGCCCATTAATTAGGAAAGTTACCTATCAAATATTATATTAAAAAGAGAGTTTATGAATGCGGTGTGTGTGTGTGTGCGTGCGTGCGTGCGTGCGTGCGTGCGTGCGTGTGTGTGTGTGTGTGTGTGTGTGTGTGTGATATTTGGATTTTTAACGTAGCTTTAACAATTTTTCAGTCATATCGCTACGATGTCTGCAGTGTGGCTGTTTATAGTGATGTCTAACACTGGGGCATCATACCGCAGACATGTAACATAATGTCGCACCCAGTCACATTATCATGACACCAGGCCGACCAGTCCTAACACTAACCTCTTAATGCTGAGCGCCTCGCGAGGCAGCTGCTAGTGCCATATTAATAAGTGTTTGGTATGATTCAGCCAGGGTTTGAACCCGCGACCTCCCGCATCTGACCGGACGCTCTAACCACTTAGGGCACCGGAGCGGTCGTTTAGGAATGGTAAAACACTCTAGTCAATTGATAACATATAACTGGAGCCATATCTGGTCCAGCAGTTTTGTTTTTCATTGAATTCAAACTGATTGGTCCTTTATAATGTCATCTAAGATATTGCCAGTTTCCGCTACTACAATATCATCATTATCATTGTCAAGTTACTATTCACTGGGTTTTCATTTTGTGGGAGCTTTTTAATATACTCGTGCCAAATCGTTTTTGAGATAATTTTTGAGTCTTTTCTAAGTTCGTTGTTTTCAAATGTTTCCAGTATAAACGTGGTTCTGTTCTGTACTTGTTAGTTTCTCCCTTTGACCTATCTGATAGTAGTTTTTCTTTAACCTACACAATGATCTAAAACTTTTCTTGAACTCCCTGTAATCCCTCAGATCTGTGCTGGAACTAGTCATCAGCCAGAATCTACGTAATTATACATATTTTTCATGTTGTGATTTTTCACATTGGCTGTCCCACCATGGTGGTTGCATTTGCGTTTAGGTTGTAATTTACTTATATATATATATATATATATATATATATATATATATATATATATATATATATATATATATATATATATATATATATGTGTGTGTGTGTGTGTGTGTGATTTCACTCTCAGTGCCTGTATCAAATTCTAGCTGTTAGTAGTGACAGTTGGCCAGAACATTAATTCCAACATTTCTGGATATTTGATATCAGAGACTGTCAACAGGTTCGGTCCTGTTTGTTTATCTTTCCATGGCTAACTGATCCTGGACCAGTTTGTGCCCCTGGAATAAGGTGCAAATGTTAAATTAACTAAAATCTCTTATCTCTCACCCTTACTAAAACAAGAACAGAGTGGGAGAGCAGGCAGTTATATAGCTGGGCTTGGTACTGTAAGCAACACTGGTTTTGGTTTTAGCTTTATTTTACATAAAAGTTGTAGGACCCTTACTTGGTGTTTGTGTGTCCTTTGAACCCGAATGTAACATTTTGGTGGCAGCGGTGCGGATTTCAATATTTCTGTGTGAATTATTTGGAATTGTTCAATACGTTGGAATTGTGTTTGACAATTCTGAAAGCAGTGAATTCAGCGAATCTCTATGTGACTTTAGCAGTGACTGGTTGTACTGTTTGTATAACGTACAGTTGTTGATTGCTAAGTGCAAAGTGTGTATCACTGTAACGAGTGTACACGTATAAGCCCAGAAACTCGTAGATAAGAAAAGCTAGTCCAGTGGCTGTGAATACAGTGATAGAACTTACAGTACGTACATATTGTTTTCGTTATGTCGGTTACTGGTAACGTCGAAGCTGAGGGAGCAACGTTTGCTTCAGGACGACCACGAAGAAAAGCGGCAGCACAGAATTTGATGGAATTTACAGATATGGAAATTCTGGAGTATGAAGAGGAACTTAACCTTGAGCACATGCAACCACCCAAGGAAACAAAGCGAAAACCTAACGCAAAGAAGAATGAAAGAGAATTGGAGTTAAGACAGAAGGAATTTGAATGGGAAATGGAAAGAGAGAAATTACGATTAGAAATGAAGCGTTTGGAAATTGAGTTAGAAAGAGTAAAACATCAAGAGAACGCGACGGAAAAAACAACTTCAATGCCATTTAAGGTGAAGCTTCAGGCATATGACCATGAAAGAGGAGAAGATATTGTGACTTTCCTAGCAGAGTTTGAATCAATTGCAAAGCATGCTAAGTGGTCTGACGAGTATTACCGCTAAGAACTCTTTTGACAGGTGAGGCTAGATATGTTGCAACTCAAGCTTGTGGCGATTACCTGGAACTCAGGAAATGACTCGTTGATCGCTTTGGAAAGAGACCGCATGAACATTTCACTGTGTTGATGAGCATGATGAAGGAAAGCACCGAGACGTATCGTGGTCTGATGTCCAGGATTGATCAGCACATAAAGCATTTCTTGGATGATCGTGACCCAATTATTTGTCTTCGTGAGGAATTTTTCTTGAAAGCCTTGCCACAAGATCAGGCTCAGTGGATTAGGAGGAACAAGGGCTCTAGTCCAGTTGTAGAGGCTGCAGAAGATTATATTCCCACCAATGTACAACAGCAAGGGCAGAAGAATAAGTTTCGTGAAAATATAAATGTGAATAGTAACAAGATGCATATTCAGAACTTACAGCAGCAAGCGAAACTAACATCGACAAATGACCAGTCCAAACATAAGAATCGGCAGTGTTATCGATGCAAGCAAGCAGTGGGGACATATTGCAAGGTATTGTCCGACAGATGACATGAAACGTCGTGGCAACCCAGCAACTTGTTTTGTTAAAGCGACAAATTGGCGAAAGGCTTATTTCGGAAACAGGATGTGTAAATGGGCGCGAAATCATGTTTGTGAAGGACACTGGCTGAGATATGACCTTGATAAGAGAAGATCTCGTTGATGAGAGTTGCAAGCTGGAGGGGCACAAAGTTACATTATACACAGCAGTGGGTCAGCCATTTACCGCACAGTTGGCTGTGGTAAATATCGACACTCCGCAGTATAAGGGACCAGCGCAAGTGGGGCTTCTTGCAAATTTAGCCGCTGAAGCTCTATTGGGGATGGATATACTTAGCAAGAAGAGGTCATTTGTTGTTACGAGGTCGATGGTAAAAGGACTCGACGATGAGAGGACTGTGAAAAATACTGACCAATGTGAGGATGAATATAAGAATGAAGTTGTCAACAAAAGCATCGAGACAGCAGATACTGATCAGCGTGATGACATGGAAGTTGACAAACTTTCAGCAATGAATGCAGATATGTTGTCAAAAGTACAGACTGCGGATATTTCACTGCAAAGTATTCGAGAGAAGTCCTTTGCTACTCGTGAAGAGGCTGAGGAGGAGCCAATGGCATTCTTCTGGGAAAATGATATTTTGCAGCGGAAATGGCAATCTGGTGATGGTTCGAGTGGAGGGGAACAAATTGTTGTACCAGCAGGATTACGAAAATGGTAATGGAACTGGCACACGATCGACCCCTTGCAGGTCACTTGGGTTTGGAGAAAACAAAGGAGAGGATTCTCCAATCGTTCTTTTGGCCTGGAATGTTCTCAGATGTAAAAAGATATTGTACATCGTGTCATGAATGTCAGATGACAGCAAACCGGGCTGCAGTTGGGAAAGCACCAATGGTTTGCCCACCGGCGATAACAGAACCGTTCTTAAAAGTTGCAATGGATATTGTAGGACCGTTATCTAGAACGAAGTCTGGACACAAATACATTCTGACGGTGGTTGATGATGCAACGAGATATCCCGAAGCTTTTCCTCTAAAGGATATGGAGGCAATGAGTGTAGCTAGAGCACTGATCGAGTTGTTTAGCCGTGTTGGTTTTCCAAGGGTCATATTAACAGACGGAGGGACCAACTTCACTAGCACCTTACTGAAACAGTTGTATGAGCTCTTAGGTATCCGTGGAGTTACAACAAAGCCTTATCACCCACAAGCCAATGGAAAGGTAGAACGTTTTAATGGGACGTCGAAGTCAATGTTGCGGAAGTTCTGTACAGACAACCGGAATGAATGGGATGAAATGTTGCCATATTTGTTGTTTGCATACCGCGAAGTCCCACATGAGCAAACTGGATTTGCACCCTTTGAGATGTTGTATGGTTGGCCAGTTAGGGGGCCAATGCGGATTTTACAAGGTTTGTTTACAGGAGAGGAGGATGTAAGGAAATCAACTGTGGAGCATGTTGTGAAAATGCATGAGAAGTTGGCTGATATCGGGACTCTTGTCAAAGATAATCTGTTAGATCGCCAAAAGAAAATCAAGGCACTGTATGATCGTCACACGAAAACAAGAGAATTCAGTCCAGGGGATGAAGTCCTTATTCTCTTGCCATCAAGTTTGTCCAAGATGAAGGCACAATGGCAGGGACCGTATCGTGTTGTCCGAAAGGTAAACGATGTTAACTACCAGGTATCTGTCCCCGGTAGGCGCGGTACGGTAACCTATCATGTAAACTTACTGCGTGGATACAAGCGTGCTGTGCTGCTGGCGACGCAGGTAGACGAGAATGATGGTGTGGATATTGATTTTCCTCCAAGAGCAGGTGAAGGTGACGTTGGCGTTAAGCTGGGGGTAAACTTGTCAAAGGAGCAACGAGAAGATATTAGAAATCTCTGCAAAGAATTTCAGGATGTTATAACAACAAGGCCTGGTCGAACAAACATCTTAACTCACAGTATCAAGACAACTTCGGAGACACCAATTAAACAACGACCATATAGAATACCTTTCGCGCAAAGGAGAGAGGTGAAAGCAATATTGGATGAAATGCTGGAGCAAGGCCTCATTCAGCCCTCAATCAGTCCATGGAGTTCGCCTTGTGTATTAGTTGACAAGAAAGATGGAACTCTTCGGCTATGTGTAGATTACCGCAAGCTTAATAATATCACCTTATTAGACGCGTATCCTGTCCCATGAATGGATGATCTATTTGAAAAGATTGGTTATGGAAGCTACTTGAGTCAGATAGATCTAACTAAAGGTTACTGGCAAGTTCCTCTAGCTGAAGAATCGAGGCAAAAGTCTGCATTTGTGACTCCGTTCGGGCTCTATGAATTTAACGTTATGCCCTTCGGTATGAAAACGGCACCCGCCAGTTTCGCCCGACTCATCGACTTACTGGTGTCCGGACTACATAATGTCGCAGCATATTTTGACAACATCATTGTGTCAAGCAAAACTTGGTCAGAATATATAGAAAATCTGCGTGCCTTGCTGCAACGTATACGGGAAGATGGACTTACAATAAAGCCGTCAAAATGTGAGTTTGGAGCAGCTGAGATCGAGTGCCTTGGGCATATCATTGGGGGAGGAAAAATTAAGACAGACGACAACAAAATTAAAGCAGTGCGTGAGTTTCCATTACCCACAACGAAAAGGTGGATACGCTCATTTCTTGGAATGGTTGGATACTACAGAAAACTCATTAAGGACTTCGCCGAAGTAGCAGTACCATTAACCTCCATGACACAGAAAGGAAGACCAAATATACTTGTATGGACGGAAGACGCCGTCCGATCCTTTAAAATGTTGAAGGACGCTCTTACTAAGACCGCAGTCCTTATTGCGCCGGATTTCAGCAGGGAATTCATCGTTCAGACAGATGCTAGTGACACAGCAATTGGTGCTGTGCTAAGCCAGGCAATGGACGGTGAAGAACATGCGGTGGCCTATCTAAGCCGGAAACTTCTTCCGCGAGAGCAGAAATATGCAGCTATCGAGAAGGAATGTCTTGCGATCGTGTGGGCGATTGATTCGTTAAGGTATTACCTGTCAGGGACAACATTTGAAATCGTGACTGACCACAACCCATTGACATGGTTAAATCAAATGCAAAGCAAGAATCAGCGTCTACTTAGATGGTGTTTGGCACTCCAGCCTTACAACTTCATTATAAAGCACAGGAGCGGCAAACAACATGGGAATGCAGATGGATTATCGCGCATGTAACTGAAGTATGTAGGAATTAAACGATTAAAGATACTGGCATGCTTTGTACACTTCAACGGCGCTAAGAAATCTACTGGAATAGCTCAGGATTCCTAGATTTTTCGAACTTCAGTGTGTTCTGTTTTTGGAATCATAAGGAATTTATGCGGATATAGACGGTAACCAATTTGTTGGATTTCCACTATTTTGGATGGTCACTGATGGAATTCAAGACTCGGTTACAGAACTGAACAGTAGTGACTCTAAGCTTTATGCATTTTAGTAGTAATATAAGCTTGATGCAAGTGTTATAATTTTATTGATGTACCAAGCCAGCCAATTAATTTTAAAAAAATATTGTATCGAAAACAAAGTTTCCTCATAAGAAGGGAGGTGTTATCAGTATGATTTCACTCTCAGTGCTTGTATCAAATTCTAGCTGTTAGTAGTGACAGTTGGCCAGAACATTAATTCCAACATTCTGGATATTTGATATCAGACTGTCAACAGGTTCGGTCCTGTTTGTTTATCTTTCCATGGCTAACTGAGCCTGGACCAGTTTGTGCCCCTGGAATAAGGCACAAATGTTAAATTAATTAAAATCTCTTATCTCTCACCATTACTAAAACAAGAACAGAGTGG
This sequence comes from Megalonaias nervosa, assembly GCA_016617855.1. NCBI lineage: Eukaryota > Metazoa > Mollusca > Bivalvia > Unionida > Unionidae > Megalonaias > Megalonaias nervosa. Next base: position 51,356 of record JAECUM010010735.1, read on the forward strand.
GAGAGCAGGCAGTTATATAGCTGGGCTTGGTACTGTAAGCAACACTGGTTTTGGTTTTAGCTTTATTTTACATAAAAGTTGTAGGACCCTTACTTGGTGTTTGTGTGTCCTTTGAACCCGAATGGAACAATATATATATATATATATATATATATATATATATATATATATATATATATATATATATATATATACATGTTCCTTCATAGTGAGAAAGAGCATCTTGATACTAAGAGGTAAATTTTTTCAAAGAATCATCGATATGTGCAGTTAGCAGATTAGTTATATGTTCCTTCATCGCCTGAAAGATTCACTTAAATAGTTATTTAAAAGCTTCCCTATGCTCATTTTTGAGATTAAAATAGCTCTAATTGCACACATTATCTATCTCAAATCGATTTAATTGTTCCCCATTTGCCTCTAATATTGGTACTTTCAACTACCATTACGATGGAAAATGTGAAGAGTAATCTTGCATCCCAACTCCAAAACTTATCACAAAATCAAATACATTTGTAGAACATAAAATGCAATCCGCTACACTTTTCCCATTGTAAGTTATGCATGTAAAATTGCCAGCAACATCATCATACAATCTGCCATTCATATTATGCATGTCGTATAATCGGCACATATCTATCAGAAATATTCCCAATGTATTACACTGGTCATCTCTTTTATTTCCCGGTAATGTAAAAGCATCGTTTCCATAATCAATATAATTTCCAAATGCAAATTGCAACGTGTCATATGGTATCAAAGCGTATACAAAGCGCATCCATTTTTCGTGCGTGCTTTAAAATCGCCTGCCAGTAGCAAACATGCATCAGGATACCGAGCTTTTATCGAATCCATCTTTATACACAAAAGAGTAATCCCATTTTCTTCTATATCACTCTATATTGGCGATCCTTGCTGTGGCATATTCATATAAAAGAATGCTATCCATACTTCTTTGTTCAAAGGTAAACAGGAAATGTAATTCTATGCAGTCTTTAAAATGCTCAAAGATTATTTTCATAAGTATGCTTTGTACATATTTTTTTTTTTTTTCTAAAAAAGACAGACCAGAGTTTCTTCCTTTTCCTTGCTTTCTTCTCACTGTCCTAAAGTTAGCATAACCGGAGAGAAGATCATCAAAATCACTTCCATGTTGCCTTCCCCCACCCCCGTTTCACAAAAACCAATAATTCAGATTTCTTACAAAAGTTTACAAAATTGCACATCGTCTTTATACTTAGATATTGAAAGCTTTAGATCAGAAGATTTGTTGAATAGACAAGCCTTGACTGCTATCCTAGGCATGTATACTTTGAGGAAACCAGGAATCGCCCACATTAATCACCCGAGTCGTCTTCGCCATTATTAGCACGTGGATTTTCTCCAATCCTCAATTGTGAGCTCTGCATTCGGAGACGTCCGGTTGCATTCTGGGTCACTTCATTAGTGCTACGGTGGTACACACATGTGCTATTACTGAAAGTAAGCTTATTATATCGTACAACTCCAAATTTACCTTCACATCTGTGTTCAGTCATGAAACTCGGATAGGTTTGGTGAGATCCTTTGTTACGTGGTATCCACTATTCCGTTTTAACTTTTTCTTGGCTGTAGCAAATACATGTTCTTTGTCTTTGTACCGGCTGAACTTAACAATAAAAGGGCATGTACGCACATTACGCTCACTGTGGCCGATATAACAACTAGCAAGTTGGTGTGCTCTCTCAATCGGTACCTCATTTGCATTTTGGATATTAAGAGTGACCTGAAGGAAAACTCTCACCTTATGCTCTGACATTTCCAAGGTCTCTCTTAATGCCCTCAAGTTCAGGAATGAGCAAACTACGTGGCTATTTTGAGCTACAATCTGATCAACCTTACTCGCAAAATTTATTACTCTTTTTCTCCAGCTTTTCATTTTTAACTCGCAATTGCATGTTTTCTTCCCATAATTCGCTATTCATTTTGCATACTTGGGACCTATGATCGGACAAGATTTTGTTTAAGGCACTTAGCTCTTGATGAATAGCCTGCAAAGCCTACACGATTTCCATTTCAGGTACATTCTAGATTGAGAAGCAGATCTAGTCAGACTGGCATCCCCTGAATTAGTAACTGATAATCTGGCCTGTTTTTTTTTTTTTTTTACACTCTGTGTCGACCATACCCGGTCTGGGGTTCAGTTCAACTGATTAACTAATGACCAGTAACATACTTAACACCATCATAAGTTTGAAAGTCACACATACTGCTCTATTCTTCAGCTGCAGAACTCTAATCATCGTTTTCCTCCTCGATGGTCAGTGAAGTGTCCTATTCGCATTCTCCATACTTCAACGCTAACTCCACCGGAACGTTGGCCTAAGGGTTAGAGCGTCAGCCTCAGATGCGGGAGGTTGCGGGTTCGAACCCCGGCCGAGTCATACCAAAGACATAAAAATGGTTCTAGCAGCTGCCTCGCTTTTGCGCTTAGCATGAAGAGGTTAGTGTTAGGGACTGGTCGGCCTGGTGTCAGGATAATGTGACTGGGTGCGACATGATGATACATGTCTGCGGCATGATGCCCCAGTACTAGGCATCACTATAAACTGTCACACTGAAGACATAGAAACGATATGACTGAAAAATTGTTAGAGCTACGTTAACAATTCAAAACACACCCACGCACACATTCAACTCCAAAGTTTTGAATAAAATTCTTCACCACTAATAAACGCTGATTATATTTCGGTCTGTATTGGGAAATTATGAACGAGTTTCTCTGAGTAATGCTGCACGACTTTGGGAATGAAGTATTCGTCCGAGAAAACGACTTCATATTTTCCCATACAAATGCAGTAACCTTTTTATTATACATAAATTTCGTTTTCCAACCTAAGACTTAATAATAAATAAATACACTACAAGACAAAAACTGAATTTATGTTGTATTTCAAAATAAATACACAACCGTAGATTCATCAGTACACAGTAACTATATTAATGCGCACATAGCACCGTCCAGCAACCTTTAAACTACGTCGCGCGCTCGACATTAGTTTTAAAAATTCTCCTTTTGATCTACATAAATTAAAATTAAAGTCTTATTGTGACTAATTACGCAATTGAAACAACTTTTCAAACTGGTCTGGAATGAATGAATTTTCTTTTTCTTTTGATCCAACTAAATTTTCATTTTCTGCTTGTGATGGACTGGATTTATTAGCTGAGACAATTCCGTAGGATGTACATGTGATTTGAGCAATGGACTGGCATTGAATCAACAGCATCTCTGTTCCGTCATTGAATATTTGGGATCATAATGTGCGAAAAATGTTAATTCGTTTAATTGAAATTATCAAAAGACGATATGGAATATCACATTCATTTCTTTTTAGTGCAATAAGAAGAATGTGATTTCTGTTGGAAATTACAGTACGATTTTGCAGCGTTTATCAAGTTTTGAAACCCATGACATGGGCCATGTAATTCGGATTTGCAGAACTAATTAAGAAAGTACATTCTGAGGAAATTCAAGATACAAAAATATAAGTATATTTTATTGCCATTCTTATTACCAGCTAAAGAAGACATATGTTTATGCCCTGTCACTTGCATGTTCCCTGTAGGAGGGAGCCCAGCTAAGTACATGACCTGTATAGCTTTTATCGCTACTCTAAATCCAAGTATTGTATCAAAAGAACTTAAACGGGGAAATTTGCAAAGCAGCTACTACGTGACAGCTAGCGGAAATAAAACTTCTTCTTCGTCTTGGCTTATTAACTCTGAAGCTCTTAGTTTTCTACCAAAACATTAAGTTCCATTTTTTCTCGAATGACTGACTTGTAAAATGATAGATCTGCGATAGACCTTGACCTCAATATGCTTTTCTATGCTAGTGTTATAGATCCTAGAGAGCACTGGTCATAGTCTGAACCATGCTATTTGAGAAAAGTTACGAACATTTCTCATAAATAACTCTTAAATGATCAGAATGGTATTTTCGATACTGCGTCTCTCACGTTTGTAGTGGACATTACGAATATCACGTTCGTTCGTTTTGCTTGTTTGAAAGACTCGGCCGGCGTTGAAATCCTTGACTCCGCATCCGAGGCGGACTCTCTAACAACTAGGCCATCGGAGCGGTGGAATCTAAAAGAAATGAATACAACCAATATATATCATGTAAAGCCTTGAGAATAATCGGTTTTAGCATCTATTTGCATAGTGCACGTGATCTGTATGTTATACTCACTACCTGTGAGGAAAATGTTATATGAAAAGGTTGATATCATTTTCATGGACAGACGTTTTCTTTTCTTTACTGCTCTCAGACTACACCTGGGGCAACAATGCACGTGCCAGAATTTACATTGTGCATAAGATGAGACAAAAGTAGGTTCAGTTTTCGTATAAGCTAAGCACTAGAATTTTCTTACAGTGCAATTTGCAAGTGAGTGATCAACACCAGGATTAAAATTTTATATAATGTATGGAAACAAAAATCTTTACATGTATCATTTGATCATAAAATTCAATAAAATGCATACACATTTCCTTTAACTATTTTCAGGTACATTTATGAATCTTAGTATGACAATAAAATCATTAAAACTTGTGTCGCATCTTTCTTCAGGCCTTGGTCCAGAGTCAATGTTTTATGTTTTCTGCCTTACTTTTTTTAAAAATATATTCATTAAGTTTAAATCTGTTTTCAAAATTTTAATAAAATTTTCTATACTTATATATTACCTTTAGAAATTATGCCGCGTACAACCTTTGGAGTTGTTTCTTTAATTTCAGTAGTGTTATAATAGTGGTTTGGTATTTTTCTTGCTGATGTAGGTCACAGTCTTTAACCCCACATGACTTTGACCTCATTTCATGCGCGCACACTCATGTGTAAAAGTTACCTACAGGCGGGCATGCAAGAGGAGAGTCACGTGGGGTAGAAGGCTGTGACCTAGATAAGCGATCAACTCGCTATTATAACACTACTTATTCACTGGTCTTTGAGATTGTGATGTGACAAATACGATCACAAAGACAAATACAAGTACGAGTAATACAAGAGTATTACGCAATATGGCGCGAGTATGACGCGAGTACAAAGCACAATTACTAAATGCTAAGTACACTCACGGTTATAGTCACGTCCAAGTCCACGATTGTTTATTAGATTTATGATTTACAAAGAGACCACTATTGTAGCAGCAGGGAGGATGAACGGACCAAATTTTAGAAGGTTTATTTTTAAAAATAAAGCTTCCTACAAAAATGAAAATACAAGCGTCAATAACGCTAAGTAGGGGAGGGTGAACAGACCAAATTTTAGGAGGGTTTATTTTTAAAAATGAAGCTTCCTACGAAAATGAACAGACAAGCGTCGATAATGCTAAACCGAGACCTCTAACCGGGTTGCACTAAACCGAGGCTTCTAACCGGTTTAGCGCATTTTTGTTATTTTTTTTTTTTCTTTTGACGTTTGCGTGTTTTATTTATTTAATGACCCCTGGTGTATAACACCCGTTGGTCGTCACTCTCTCTGCTGCTGTGTGTGTGGTAAAGAGAGTAACGAGTCTTTCAACCAAACATTTTATCGAGACCTATGCGATATAGCGACCGAGGATCATGTAAATTTATCGTGATAAGTCCATGAGGAATCGCTTGCGCTTTTGAGAAGAAGTTTCTGAATTTAATCATATCCATATCCCCTGAACACCAAGTCTGATGGATGCTCTTAGCGTATAACTATCAACTCCATTATAGACAACCAGAAAATTACAGTTATCTCTGATCACTTTAGGTAGCTGAGTATATCGTTGAGTAACATAAATAATATCGGTGTTTTTATGCCTTCCTCGGGAAAATATCCGAGCTGGATTTGATTGTTTGTCTAGCATCACATCATCGTATACTACGAGATTGTTGATGCCCCCATTGAGATCATCTACCAATGGCGCATCGTTAATGTCGGTCAATATCATTATCGTCCTCGTCCAACAACTTTACATTTTCATTAAACTCTTAAAGCACGTCGTAGCATTGCTGATCATCTGCAGATGGTGCCACTAAATACAACTTATCCCACCTGAGCCGTCTCAGGTTAAGCAACAACTGTGTCTTACCAGACCCAGATGGGCCTATGATAATTGCTTTGATAGAATTTGGTAGCGCTGGATGATGCTTGATTGGCTCTTGCTTTCGTGTCGCTGAAAAATCAATGACATTCATGTTGTAGGAATATATAATAATTATATGAATATATATTGTGTTCGATGCAGAGCACCCACCCCCACCAGTGGATCAAAAAACAATAACGACGAGGAATAAAAAGCGTGCACTTATAGGCAAGTATGTGAAATGTGGTACAAAAAATACAAATTTATGTCTCATGCAACAGCGGAGATATCGCTGCTTCACTGGGAAAATTACCAGGGGCTCCATGGGCTAAGTATCCTGGTGAGAAGCATGTTTCTGGATATAATTATTGTGGTCCTGGAACCCGACCTGATATCCGACTTGACGAAGAAGATCAACCAAGATCTGGAGAGTATCCAATAAATGCGATTGATCAAGCATGCCACTTTCATGATGTTGCGTATAAAAATCCAGATCTACAACAACGACATATTGCAGACGTGAAGTTGATTCACACTCTAAAGTCTGTAAAAAATAAATCTCTCGGAGAATTGCTTGTTAATTTTTTGATAAGATCTGCCATGAAAGATAAACTAGTGCTAGAGGCCGGCAATTAATCATAAATAACTATTATATGGAATCGATTTATTATAGTCCAAGAGGATGTTGGAGGGGTAGAGCAGCGATTAGTAAACTTGCTGATGAGGCAGGTGTCGAACGTTCTGTTGCTGAAGATCAGTGTTATGTAATGTGATTTGGATTTTTAACGTAGCTTTAACAATTTTTCAGTCATATCGCTACGATGTCTGTAGTGTGACTGTTTATAGTGATGTCTAACACTGGGGCATCATACTGCAGAAATGTAACATAATGTCGCACCCAGTCACATTATCATGACACCAGGCCGACCAGTCCCTAACACTAACCTCTTAATGCTGAGCGCCAAGCGAGGCAGTTGCTAGTACCATTTTTATAAGTGTTTGGTATGACTCGGCCGAGGATCGAACCCACGACCTCCCGCATCCGAGGCGGACCCTCTAACCATTTAGGCCGCCGGAGCGGTCACTGAAGATTGGTTAGCACTACAGGCAATATGGCAAATTTATCTACCACCACCTAAAAAACTTCAGTAGGCACATTTTGATGTTGGCACTCCCAATCAGGTGCATCAGGCAGATATTTTGTTTTTACCACATGATGCTATTAAAACTGGTAGACGTCATCGATCCGCTAGCGGATCACGCACATACAAATACGCGTTGACTGTCGTTGACGTTGCAAGTAGATATAAAGAAGCAGAACCACTATCAGCAAAGACAGCAACTGAAGTTGCATCTGCGTTTGAACGAATTTATCAACGTGGCGGCCTGCGATGGCCACGGTTGCTACAGGTTGATCCTGACAAAGAATTTCTTGGTGCAGTAACATCTCTGATGAAACAACATAACGTCAAAATCAGACGAGGGCACACCGCAATTCATCGCGATGAGGCAATCGTTGAGCAATTTAATCGAACACTTGCTGAGCGATTGTTTGGATATGAGTATGCGAAGGAAATATCCACTGACCTTAAGTCCGGGGATAAAAGATCTCGTGAATGGGTTGCAAGACTACCAAGTGTGATAACTGCGTTAAATAATGAAATTACTTGTGGAATTTCTATGAAACCCAACAATGCAATCTCGAAGAAACACATACCAGCGAACGCTCGTAAACGGCAACCAGATGACTCTTTCTCAATACAACCAGTACTAGGTAATGTGACTGTCAGATATTTAAATGAGCCGGGGGAGCTTGAGAAGGGGTAAAAAAAGAGCGACTGACCCAGTCTGGATTGTATCCACACATAAAATTTCCAGCGTGGTAAGATCCACGGGTAGACCTGCAATCTACAAACTAGATTCAACTGCTCCTCAACGTGAATTTGTACATGAACAATTACAAGTAATTCCTGAAGATACACAATTACCACCGCCTTTGTGAAGTACGATTCGTTAGCAATAAGGCACTGGCTCCTCGACGTCGATTACACTCAAGACAGGTCAGCATCACATTTTCACGTGTGTGGCCGAGACTACTATTAATTCTATCCACGGTAAACTGTCGTGGGTCATTAGGAGAATACTGCCACAACATTACTGTGTTACAGCAAACAGTGATTATTTTGTTGTTGTTTCAGTGTCATGATAAACTTCACATCAAGATCGAAGTCACGCTTATTTTCTGTCACACTGCTGATAACCAGCTAAGTTTTTCCTTACTATATCGTTTAACAACGATGCGTTGATTTCCTGAGTTTGATTATTATTCATTGCGCTGCCTATGATAACCCTCCATAGCTGAGATAGTCTTCTGACTCTCGACACTGCTAGATAAACTAAATTTGACCATTCGATACGATCATCGATAATCCAGATATTAATATCCGAAATAGTTGATCCCTGTGATGAATGAATAGTTATAGCATATCCTAGAGTCCATGGAGATTTATCCATCGTTAACGCGGTCTCAACAACATCCACAGGAAGAACAACAACAGTATCATTAAGAACGAGCTTTGTTTCTTCCTTGGCTCTGTCAAGGGTCCTGGAATTTCAATATCAATATTTTGTTTACGTGTATCTGCTGGCGATAATACAATGGTACAGGTAGATCTGAAAATGTTCTTTATGAAACAGAAATAATTGTTGCTGCAGTGAATCACGAACTATCTTCCGACTTGCAACTATCTAATCAGCAGGTCTCCACAAATTCCAAAAATCTTCATTTGTTGTTTCTGGAATTACCTCACGTATTATCTCACATTGAATCTTATCTGGCTACAGTCTGATTAGCTTTTTGAACTCTTTCAGCGATTCATCAGTAGCTCTATGATCATCAAGTATTTCCTCATAATAACCTACGAATTCTTTTAACCAGTCACGCGGAGATGAGCCGACAAAAGGTGGTGGTTGACTATGATCGCCACACATGATAGCAGCAGTATTTCGAGTCAATAACCAATCAAGAAACATTTTTAATACGTCAACGGATACCGTGCATATTTCATCCCAGATAACAATCTTAGGAATATATTTCTCACCCATTCGCTCACGTGTCCACGCAAGTCCCTTCCATTGAAAAAAACTATAAGTATGAGACTTAACCCCTCTTTCTTTCATCTCTCTGACGATTCGGTGAGTAGGAGTTAGTACAATCATGTCAAGATTCCGAAATAATTCAATCGCACGCGTTGTTTTAGCAGAACCTCTGGGTCCATTGTGATAAATGGTTTTATGTCTGGTCACAGGATCATATACCGATGGTGATGATGATGGTTTTGACATTTGACTCTTTTTATAATATATCTCCTCAGATCTATAATCAGCGGATTCAGAATAACTGAGTCTTTTTTCTCTTTTTATTCTCCATTCGCCCCATGATGTATCAACGCCGATATGTGATTCATTTAGCAATCCTGCATTTTTTTCACTGATATAACATGAATCTGTTGAAACTCTAAACGCGGTATCAGTAAATCTGTTCATCATCGATAATGAAGTTTATCGAAACATACGCTAATATCAAAAATCTTAAATGAGTCAACTGTGGTAAGTAACCATCATTGTAGCTCACAATTGTTCCTAATTTGGCTCCGTCCGACAAGTTAACATCATTTCGATTTACAAATATATTTTTCTCTGTTGTATCGGCAATTATGAAATCGAGCTCAGCATCGTCGATAATTAATCTTGTACAATGTCGTTTATGATCATATGATCCTCCCTGTGCAAATTTTACAATTATTTTTCTGCCAAGATCTTTTGCAAGTTTAATTTCATAGTCTCTGATATCGTAATTGACATCTTCGTCGCCCCAGTCACCTCCGTTACCGACGGGGTTTTTTTTGGTAGCCAGACTTGTTTTTGTGGACGATACGATATTATTGCTTCAGTCACGGTTAACGATATCAATATTTTTGCATCAAGCATATATCGTAATAAAACTACTGGAGTCCAACCACGTTTATTAAAATGAAGACCAAACCAAACAGCGACAACCGGATGAAGGTTTTCCCATGCAAACTCGAATGACTCAATACATGCGAATCCAGTTAAGTCAAAATCTGGCAAGAGTCCATTTATCGCAGCTAGAGTCATCTCGTGTATTGGATGTCCAAATCTTTTAAAATACTCAGAAGACTCTTCCATTCCAAGAAAGCTTTCAGGATAATATGCAACCACATCGACTGAGATAACATCTTTATAATCGTATTTAGTATTCCACAATCCGCCGTGTCCGTATTCGACACAACTGCGTTGTATATCTTCAAGAAATTCCAACCGTGTTGACCTCCATGAATTTTCCTCCTAAACAAAGTGAGCAGCAACTGACGGAACGGTGAAGCAATTACTAAGTAATCGTTCAATAATATTAGCATCGTTCGTGTATTTTAATGCAATCTCTGTCATCTCGCCATGAAGAGATTCTGTACGATAAATATCTCCATTAGACCGTACAAACTGATCATAATGGCTATACTCGGAACATTGAAACAACTACACGCATACAGGGCAACTCTTACTGATATTTCTGATAAAATCGAACATATCACCGTCATAAAATTTAACAGTTCGAGTTCGTGGAAATAATATTACGTCCTACGTCCACGCGTGAGCGTTATGATCATCGATCTTTATCTAAGCTCCCTTTGATTATATTTTGATTCGTACAAAATCTAGCCGGTTAGTGTCTTCACCATTATTGGAAATTTTTAATTTTTTTCAAACTCAGCAACGTCTCTAATTATAGCTCCATTTTCTTTAACACGTTCAGCCCATTCATTTATTGTTTTGCGTCTCAGATCCGTTAAACCATGTCCACGTATCGCGTTTGAAAATTGTTCTATAACTCTTTCGGCAACACAATTCAATGTCGAAATTTTCATTGGTCGAAGATCATCAACGCTAGGGTTATCATTCAGCGGATATATCGCATAAATAGCTGCTGTCACAGGGTATGCTTGCTCATTATATGGTTTGTCCATACCCGTCAGTATTCCTGGTTTGGAATTTTTATTTCACGTGACAACATCCCCAACGCGGTGTGATTCTCGAGCAGGGTCACGTTTGTCACGTATAATCCCGGTTACTTCGGCGGTGTCTACCGCTACGATAAAATTTATTCTGAAAAGGTATCTTTGTTCAACGTCGAGATAATTAATAACTGTCCTTGCTCGCTGGTCAGTCATTGTAGAATCAATCTGGGGGTTATCGTCTTGCTTAATTCCGCCAGGGTCATGTTGATCTTACATAGATTTAAAATGCTCAATGACAAACCTATATATCCGTGTGAAGCAATAAATATATACTTATACGGCTACCTATGTAGATTTAATAAGCAAATATATACAAACAATACACTTAGCAAACTGTTAGAACCGCCTGGGTTTTATAGAAGAGTAAAATAACTCGTTTACAGGTACAGAAATAACGAGGATCTATGGAATAAAAACAATGACATGTATAAAAGTCTGATGAAACCATTTATACAAGAAAAACAGGAAATAGAATTGAGAAACCCTAGACTAAACTAGGAATTAATATGGAAAAACTGGGCAGGCATAAAAACGCCTGCCATCCAAAGTCGAATGTATTTTTACATAAATAATAGATGGTTGACAGGCGAAGTGGCCTTCAATAGACACTTGACAAATCGTCTACCAAAATGCAGAATGTGTGGAGCATGTGTTGACTCCAAGAAACACTTAATTTTAGAATGCCAACAAAATAATATTGAAAGACAAAATATTAAAACTAAAATTCAACGAAAATATGGAACAAACGAAAAATCCCAACTCTTATACACAAATGGTATTAATGACAAGAAATTATACAATGATCTTATAAGTTTTATCAATACAGTAATGAAAACTATTCGTGACTATACATAGAAATTGCAAATTGCATATATGCCTGTGGGATCTTTATTAGTATCTAACAACTACACAAAAAGGGGAAGGACGAGGGTACATAGCCACAACTACGTGACTAACGTGAGGTAGTACGGCCCATACCGGCTCCTAAAACCCAACCCCAAATGACTCAATGCATACACACACATGTACATACCAGACACAACTTTCCTACCACCTGACTATCCTCCCTGAGCACACATTAAATAAAATGAGGTTCCAAAGATAGGGAGGCCAGTATCGATCTTATATCACAACCGGTCTCCTGAAGCAAAGGAACCAATAAAAGTTATAAAAAAAAACTATGAGAATATGATCTATATAGCCAGCCCTCACAAAAACAAAAATGCAGACACAACAAATAACACACTCATATAGCACACATAGGGCAATATGGATCCTTGGCAAGGATCACAAAATATAAATGAGCTTTGATTCCAGACCGGGAAGAATAGCTCCTATATCACACTAGATTAGGATCGGTGTTTAAACCCTATCTCAAAATTGATAAAAAGGTAATTGTTTGAAAATAACACAAAAAGCACATACATTCCAAGAAAACAAAAACATATAAAAATCCTTTATATTTCGGACTAGGGGGTCCCTCAGATGATGATGTATCTGAGAGGGACCACACCAATAAACCTTAATTCTGAATGTTGATCACATATGAGCCGCACCATCGCGGCGAAACTCTCTCTCTCTCTCTCTCTCTCTCTCTCTCTCTCTCTCTCTCGGCTTCACGGATACGATTGATTAAAGTCTTATTCGTCAAATCAACATCAACCAGAGCTTGCCTCGGCAAGTCAGGGGTTATTCTGTCAAGATCGAATCTAACTTGAGAGGGACTGATAGCAGATATCTTGTAAATTCTTCCTTTACATAATTAAGGCAAATGTATATTTAAATTAAACTTTAATTTACAATATACAATGATTCAAGCAAGAATAGTTGCAAGTGGTTGATGATTGGATCTACAACTCCTTGTAATAAGGCCTGTGTCGCGGATTTATGTGGATACTACCTACAGTGTGTGCGATGAGGAAGTCTATGACCAAAGCCGTGTTTGAAATGTACTAAAGGAGTCGGGGCGGGGGGGGGGACGGGGGACGCAGTTGTGTGTAGACTTTTGGAGGCAGAAAATGCAGAGCCTTGAAACGGTATTATGATTAAAAAAAAATATGATAACGTTGAATCTCCGATAAAATTCGCAGGAGACTATCTCGCTATATTTTCACGCTAGCAGCATCCTACATATTTTTTTTTTCTAGTAATAAAATAATAATTTAGACAAGTGATATATACTATATAAATGGAGCAAGGAAATAACGCTGATGAAGTTGTAACGCATTCCATCATTAAGAATTATGAGGCATCGCGTGCTGGTGTGATTAGGAACTGTCGACTAAAAAACCGGTCGGTTCGGTTGATAATATTGGTTATCTCAGATTTACTGTTGGGGAAAAGGTATCTCTGCCATGAATTTATTTGTGAATGTTTTTATAGCCTGATTAAAGTTGGACTTGTGATTGATCACAGTAACGGTCAAAAACTTGATGATTCTTTGAATAATCTTCAGGCTATTACACAGAGTCAGAATTGTGAAAGTGGAAATAATGGAAAAAAATGATAATCATGCAAGATCAGCTAAATCTGTAAATAGACAGACAGGTGAGTAAATAATATTTCAGTCAACATATGCAACTGCCAAACATTTTGATATTTGCAGGGCTTCGGTCAACGTGTCGCAGCTAATAAAATCAAATCAGCATTTCAAAGAAATACGAACAAAAAATAATATATCAATATCTCACTCCTGAGTAAAACTCAGGAGTGAAACTCAAGAGCAAAATCTCAGGAGTGAAAACTCAGGAAAACACTCCTGAGTGAAACTCAGTGAAGGGAAATAACTCTGTCAGGTAAGGTTTCCTCCACTTGTGGAAGGATTAAACTGTAGCCTCGCTTGTATCCATGTTAATATTTTATGACGGCTCCACTTGTGGAGGAAATAATTTTTTGTTGGGGTTCCTCTGTGTTTCTTAAAAAAATTATCCTTGCCCCTTTGGAGTCTTTAGACAAGGACTCTGTCGCTTGGTGTGTTAGCACAAGGACTATGGCAGGAAGACAATAAACAAGAGGAATAGACAAAGATAAAAATAAACCACACACTTTGGATATAATCCAGGCGAGCTATTTTTAGATTTCCAGATATTGGTGACTTCATAATAATTTTTAAAACATATGATAGTAATAAAGATCCGTACCAGAGCGGTAGCGCTGCCGATTTTTATTCTCAACATGTGGAAATTAGTGTTCCAATCCCGTGACTGACAAATATGTCGACGGTTGCAATAAATCGCATTTAATAATTGGGGCTCCAAGCCCAAAAGAAAAGTAATGATAACTAAAAATAAAATCTGTGTACACCTCCCCACCATGTCAAACAACGTGGTGGGTGCTGATTTTATACTCCCCGGGGTTTGATTTGGGGGGAGGTGTGCACAAAATTAAAAAGTTATCACCATGAGGTGGAAAACAGGAGCCCCCGGCCTCATGGTAAAAATAGACAGTAACAGAGATGAGTCATCCACGAGTCAAGGAAGAAAAGTAGCCTCATTGAAGAGTACCCCATGAAAGGACAGTCAGAATGAATTGTCAGCCAGAAAGAAAATAGCATCATTGAAGGGTACTCATGAAGGGACCCCATAAAACGGCAAATAAACTGGCGAAATAAGAAGGGAACCCGTGGAATGGCAATTAAACTGGTAAAATAAGAAGAGACCCCATGGAACGGCAAATTGCTCATCACTCTTACTGTCTATTGCTTGTTTTTATTTTAAACGTATTTATTATATAATGAATTCCGAAAATATTAATGCGATTATTTCTGCGATTAAAAATTACATGACGATGATATAGAACTTTCTGATCAACTTGATTCTGAAAAAAATCACAAGTGAGTTTGAAATATTACAAGAATGAAACTCTGAAGGAAGATACACACTAGCAGCCGAAAACAGGTTTATTAAACTACTCCAACAGGCAATGAAATAATCACTAGCTTATGTATCTGATGATACAAACGTCCGGCAATTCGTTCCACTCGCACAGGCAATTGAGAAAATTAGATCAGAGTTATCTCAAGAATATGAAACAAAACAAAATTGTGAGTACACGTATAAGACAGCTAAAAAAATTATATATGATTGTAAATAATCGAATTGTGAAAGTGAAAGTTGTGAAAATGAATGTTGTGAAAATGAAAGTGAAAGTTGTAACTCCGAATAATGAAGCGTGTTTTGACTATTGTCCTCCGCGTGTATAGTATTCTTTTATAGGTCGGAAGATCTTTTTTTGGTTGGGTAGTTACCCCGACGAAAGTATTTCCTGTAACTTGGACCGTTTAAAGCAAGAATATGCGTAATTCAGAATTTGATCCCTATCACATACAGCTGTAATAACATATTCTCGTTGCAATTCATTTAACTGTTCATGCGTTAACAAAAACTTTTCATCGCCATAATCATCAATAAGTACATGAACACTAAACTTTTCTGTGTGGGTAAGTGTCAAGATTGTTTTGACGGCATTTTCGAGTTCCGCTTTGTTGTATCAAAAAACTCGTGTGTTGATATATTATATAATACCACACAAAATAATTTAGTTTTTCATTATCACTGTAAGGTTCCATAGGATATACCCGGGCGGGATTTGTTTTTACTCCTCTTGACTTTGCCGAGGGCTATTGTCCCTGACTGTGTCATGATCTCGACGTTCTACGAACGCACAAACAAAGTTATCGGCAAAGATTCATCTCTTAAATCAAGAAGGTGTCCGTGCTGGTCAGTATGTCTGAAATGTATCCGTGACAACAGCGGATTATGCCATCTCAGATAAACCGGATTAACAGGTACTGACACAATTAAAAATCCAGGTGGTATTTTTCAGGAGTAAATGAATATAAGATATATCCCTCCTGTGCCTGCGTGGATCTTTCAAGATCTACTTGATAACTGCCAACGATCGCATCACACACCAGACTGACTGCAATTGTTGATGCAATATTGACAACACCTGGTGATATATGACGACCACCACCGTCTGGATTATTGTTATGTTTGAGAATACTCCGAGGAGGGGATATTTTTCTCCATGATTCTAGTATCGCTGGAAAATATTTATCAATGATATCACTGACGGTTTTTGTCAACTCATCTGGACTGAATCCTGGTATTATGAATGTTGGTAATTCTGCTTCTGTGATCGCATAGTGTCTGTTTAATTGTTGTTGTCTTCTTATCCGGTGGAAAATGAATGAATTCATCTCCAGTACCAATCGTTGTTTCAATAATAACCCAATTGACATATTTGAGGTCGGATACAACCTGAGTTAGATGTTGTATCGTTTCAATGATTTGCTGCTTTAGATCGTCGTTTGGATAATCTCGTATGTAACTTTGAAACAATTGACGCAATTTGCTGCGTACACGCGTGTGTTCAGGCGTAATAGCATCGACGAACGAATTAATATGTTTTTCGTCGACGCGAGGCATTTTATTGTCATCATAACGATAGAAAGTTTTAAATGGCTTCAGGAGCTTTGTACCATTGCTCGCAGTAAAATACTCTTTTTCAGGATCTAATGGCGAACCGTCAATACTAATTCTTTGGGGTCGACCCATATACTTACATGTATAATTTTTTCTATACTCTGGAAGGGAAGAAAATGCTCGTTTATCTGATACATAATCAGATCGTTGAGGCGGCGGTGGTACTGAAGGTGCATGTGGTGGCACTTCTGGCCACCCTAACACAGTTCGGATCAATGATTGATATATATCGACGGCATAATCTGGTGTCGATATTTCAATGGCGGCTGATAACGTTGGCTCATTAACCGTGATAGCGATCTTGGATTCTTTTCCTGTGATAGATTTAATACTGCGTTGGAATTCACTATTGATCTGTTCTATTTGATAACTGCCCGTAGGAATACTAACAACTTGCCAATCGGGGGTTCCATCAGATTTATATTTATACACAAATACCAATGAATTATTTACTTGTAACTCACCGAACGACCTTGCTCTGATATTTGGCCATCTGTAATGTACACGCAATTGTGCTAGAGTTATTTCCTTGGCTGGAATTGCCGTTGGAACGTTAACGTCAAACTCAGGCTTGGTTGAGCTCGCTGATATCATTGTGTTTGTTGCTGGTGTTGTATTAACGACGATTTGTTCTAGCAATCGCCCTGATTGATCTTGCGACATTATTATTTAAGTCAGGGATCTAAATGTCGGAGTCGGCGGCGTCTGCCACCTTAACAGTGTCCTTGTCTTTAGACCTTGTCTTTGTCATTGTCTTTAGACCTTGACTCTATCAAGGGGGCTTGGTTTCCAGTTACTTCATGATAAACCTTAATCATTTCTGCGAATTCCTAATCTGATATTATTCCATCATTGAGCCCTGATGATATCCGCAATGATAATTTGGCATGTGCTTATGTTGCCGCCGATAGCATAGCTGTATATTCGTGTAATTTATCAGCCGCACACGTAGGTATCTTTTTTGCGATGATATTAAGAATACTAGTAAAACGGGTTATAACTGCAACACGAATTCCTATTACTGGGGCTATTATGTATGTGACTCGTAATGGTCCGATTATAGTTGCTGTTCGAGCGATTACGACGGACGCAGAATATACAATTATGTCAGTAACAACTACACGTCTGCGGTATTTTTTTTTTGTTGTTTTATTGTATGCGCATCAATGATATTTTTCAGTTCGGTCTGCCACAAACACGCTTGCTCGTATCTGAAACGTTGAACGTCAGTTGGGGTTACCTGCGATTCGTTCATTATGTAGATTACTAACACTCTAAGTAGGTGGTAGTTTGGCGACGAATTCAAGACACCTATAGTACAACACGCCGAGGCCTTTTTCTTTGGGTTCCACCACAGATGTTCCCTCGTCATTGTGCTCCAATATCACTAACATAAATCAAGAAGATCCGTTAACTGGATAACGCCGTGAAATTATGGTAGATATTGTAAATGTTGTAACGGAGAGTACTGAGAACTTGTATATTCCGGTAACCTCAACGGTATGTTTGATGGAATTATTGAATGGTGTCCATAACGCTCATCCAGACGCTACTGTATATGCTACACCATCGGTAATCTTTTTGATTGTCAGAGAGCTTAATGTCGATGACTACTGGACTCTCAAATAATTCATTAATGGTTCTATTCGTGTTTCTACGAAAATTTTAAAAGCGGTTACATTATTAGCATATTCAGATCTAAATGTGGTCATTCCATCATTGATTGTCATTAATGAGGTCATCATCGGGATGTTGTTACTGTCGACGTATTTCTTCGTTGCAGTGTCATCCTTTGATTCTGGTTCTCCAAGACCAGTAATTTTATTATTAGCCATATTGAGAGAACCAGTCATTGCATCACCAGTTTTAGCAACGCATTTACTGATCTCAGTTCTGATCGTGGCGCCATTGCTGTCCACGTATTTTTTGTTGCCACATCATCATCTGAGTTTGGTTCTCTCACACTGATAATTGTGTTTCTGCTCATGTTGAGATCGCCATACATAATGTCTCCAATTCTTCTGATGCGTCCAGTAATCTCTCCCATGAGTGTTAAAATTGATTCCTCCGAGTTTTTAATTTACCGTTTTTAGTAAACACCACTAAGTTATCTTCGGTCGCATCTGGAACAAACAGAATAATATCTGTCAACGGGATATTGTTCGTCTTTAACCGTCCTTGCTGATTCTGAAAAACAACAACTTCATTTGGTCCACATCTACGAGACTCAAAAGATTAGAGAGCTCCTCCTTGACCTCGTCAAGGGTTGCATATTTGGATAAGTCATCTTGGGGCTTGCCCTGAGTAAGATTCAGAGCAGATCTTCCGTAAATATCTACCATTGTATATTACACTAAGACCTGTTTAAAACGCTGGACGACGATGTTGTCTGGTGGGATACTCGTGCACCACTTTATGAGGGGGTGTTAGGGACCTTGACATAGCATCGAGCACAGCGAGTAATTCACGGCCACATATTGGCGGAACAGTTATTGTCTGTGTTGGTAATGTTGAATACCAGACCGGAGTCATTTGCACCCTGCCACAATATTTTAAAAAATTCTTTTGATGGCGCCAACCCATATGAATCAAAATAAACAACTCCAAGTGGATCAATCGCATATGCAACCCAGTGAGTACTTGGACCAGAACTTCCATTGAGATTAATGATATCGGTTGTTTTGGTAATTGATCACGCATAAAAACATCTCTGAAGTTTTTGATGCTTAATTTCTTTGCAGCATCAAGTAAATCAAAACTGGACATGGGAAACTCGAAACGCTTTGTGTTTAGCGAAGTCTCCCAGCCTCGACTGTACCACAAATGAGGTGTTCCTGTTAGTGTTAGACCCCGTCCCTTTTTTTTTTTTTTTTTTTTTCTTGGAGGCTCCTCCTGGTGTTAACCCTTGCCCTGTTGCTTTCCTTAATGCCATCCTAGCAGCAGTTCCAACAGCACCAAGTGTAGCTGCTTTTGCAGTAGCTGGGGCTGCAGTGGCTATCAACGATGGTATAGCTGCAAGAAGTGGAAATATACCACCCGTCTTAGCAATGTCTTTAATGGTACCCGCAGAAAGATCAAGTCTAACACCAGTCGCTGATCGTTTGGCATCATTGAAGTGCCTGAGTTGACGTTCTGTCAAGGATTATGTATTTGGACCTTGAACGCTGCTGATTTCAGTAATATTTTTATTCCAGAATTTTCTTTTATAATGCTGATTGTAGCTTTTTAATCTGACCAGGTGTCAGAGTAACATTCATGTGATGATATGACATTATAATATCATGAGTGATTTAATTACTAATTGTGCACTTTGGATCGCAAGCGATCCAATTACGTTTTCCACTGGGGCATCAATGACTCATTTGTCCACTAACACCTTCAAGCAACATTGTTTTGTCTGAGAATATAACGGCGATTGCTCTGTAATTAGCAATAGCTCCTCTTGCCACACGAGCTCGAAAATGTATATCAACGACAGATTGTCTAAATAAATCCATGTGTTCCAGCTAAAGGTAATAGATCGGATACAGAGTTGTAAAATCTAGTTGTGATATTTGTAGACCAGAATCAACATTTTGATCACGTCCCATGAATGTCATCAAATGATGATAAGCACGTGCAACATGATTATTTTCAAAGTTCAGTATTATATCCTCAGCTGGTTCTTGATGCCCGATTATCCTTAATGAAACTTCAGTAACACCAAGTTTGTCAAGTATCATTTTGCTATGTAATTGTGAGTTTACTCTAGCAGTATCTTGGAAAGCAATGAATATATGTCGCGGTGCAGAAACTTGCTGTGACGCTATCTGCCATGTGAATAAACCATTAGTGGTACTTTGAACACTATCTGTGGTCATCGTCAATCATGACAATGTTGATTTACCACCTGAGTCCATAAAAGAGAGCAGCCGTTGTTCTTCGGTCAATGAGGGTATCATTGTTGGCATCCACAATAAAAGTTTTGTTAGTATTACTTTACCTGCATCACCGATAGGGCGCCAGATTGCGTCATCGTTGGTAACCTTTGTTACAAGTACAACTGTATGCTTGGCTCCAAAAATAACCTTTCTCACATTCCTGCAAAATCCAAAGATATGTGACAGTGGAATTGCACATGAAAATCTTCTTCTTCCAGCTTTCAGCATTGATCGACGTGCTGAGAATCCTAAGTTGAATTCTGCATTAGCACCATGAACCACCGGCCACACATCAACGTCAGCGGCGTCAACGAAGTTTCTTGGTCGTCTTATACTATACTGTCTGTTGTCAGGGTGGTCAGAAGTATCCTTCACAAACATGATTGACGGACCAGCTGATCTTGAATAATCATCGAAATATCTTGCTAGACCCAATATCGTCGTGGCAACGTCGACGTTTTCCAGGCATGATTCAATCTCTCTTCCGTCGATGCTATACTTGGCACTGTTGAATAACTCCATGATGCCATTATTAACAAAACCAACTCTAACATCAGCTGCATATTGAATATCATCTGTTTTTAGAATTTCACCTTCTACTTCAATAAATGCTTCAACGGGTAAAAAATGTCTGCTTGCATCCTGAACTTGCAGCTCAATTCTTCCACGCTGATTTGGCTTTCGTGCATCATACGAATAATATTGATAATCAAGTACCGATTCATCTTTGAGGACTGGAGCATCCATTTCGAATGCTGAATCACATACACGCTTGAACATTATTATACTTTACTATTATTTAACACGAAGACCACTTCTTGCTATTAGACTAGCAGTTATATTTTTTCTTTTTTCTGATTCTACCAGTGGCTGGGGTACACCAACCAACTCTGCTATTATTTGATATGCAGTTTGATTTATTTTATTTTACTAATATTTGCAGGAATAACTTCGGTGCTGGGCAATTTTACTGGCTGAGGTCGGACCGCTGATGGTCTGCGTATTAATCGTGCTTGTCTATCCTTGATTGATGAGAATGCTTTGCAAGCAACATCACCAACAGCACCAATACATTTATCACGAACAACGTCAATAGCTTTTATTCCCAGTTGCTTTGCAATCGGTATTGCTTTTGGGGCTATCTTTCTGAATAGACCCTGAACAACATCACGAAGCCCATCTCCGTAGATCGCTTTATATGTTGTTAATCATAAATTTATCACCCTGACCATTACATATCTACGCTGAGAATTATGTATGATCATATTATTTTCTTGTCACTGATCTAATTGCATCAATCACTGCGATAATCATCAACGATTTCATCAATGAGGGACCGATAAACATTAATGCCCATGATACCGCCTGCAAATAATCTCTGGCAAATAGCAGCTGATTCATTAATGATTTCTGAGGGATTATTGCCGGCTCGTGTTCCACCAAGAAGAATTTCTAGTCTATCAACATCGGCAAGGACATTACTGGGACACAGTTTATCAAGGCCACTTCCTTGAGTGGCAATACCACTTCCAGTGGCACCGGGGCCAAGATCTGTATCATACCATTTTTCTTTATCCTTACTTCTTGTTTCGTCTGCTTTTTTCTTACTTGTTGTTAAGGTTGATTTCCTTTTTTGTTCAGCTTAAGTTGCGACTTTATTTCTTCTTCTTTTTGTCTCCTTTCTTGTTTTATTTGTTCAATATACTCACCTACTACCTAGTGTTACGTATCAGCTCGTTTAAAGTAACATAAAGAAAAGAGTGACTACAACAAGCTTTCTAAATTTTAACAAAAATAATTTATTTCCCTAGAAAACACGGTGAAAAGGTAAAAATATGAAACCAGACTTACGATTTACGAAGAAGATCCAAAAATTTGTCCTAAAATTGTGAAAACATAAGTCCTGTGAACAAACAGTTCTAAATTGAAGTAGTCTGAATCTCAATTCCGTTCCAAGATGGCGGATGATGACGTCAGACGAAGGTTAAACACAAATGTCCAGAATTTTCACAATTTGTATTGTTCAGTTCCAATTTAGAATTAATTTCAGCAAATGTATTTGTCCAAAGCCAGTTGTGTAGTTCTCCAGGGAAAATAATTATTTAAAAGTTAGACGAAGTACAACTATCCTCAATAACAAAATACATGTTATTTTTCATACGTACGAACGAACAACTCTTTCCAGCACAAAAGAATACCTTCTTCTTAAGGTATTTAGAAACTCTACAAGATATTATGATGTGACTCTCTAAGATGTTAAAATATGACTCTAGACTAGTTCGCAGCTACCTGAGTATTTTAAAGCAAACGCATACGTCATTTCATTAACAAGCACGAAGAAATCATGGAGATTTCGAAATATCGCGAACGTAGTATACAATGTCAACAAATATTATTAGAACGACCGTGGTCACAGCCAATCATTTATATAGCTATTTCTGACTGTTTACTTGCAACGACAAAACCGTCATGAAAAAAATCGTGCTTACGCGAGTCACATTTACGTTCTAAATAAACACGGTGTTTCTAACAAAATATCAGACCCTGCGAACATAATCATCATCACAATAATAATTACATTTAATGATATAAAAATGAAATAAAAATGAAATAAAAAGATTTAGAAAGAATTCAAATTTGAACACACATGTAATTTAACTACAGGGTCGTAACACTGGTTAAAAATATTAAACTGATTAACATCTACCTCAGATCTGATCTGCAAAGTATTAGTAGCGACGCGATATACATTCCTAACCCAATCGGCAGATTTTAGAGTTTTAACATATTCGGGTTTTACATGCCTATTTCTATTACCATAGCCAAACATGGCATTATTAATTAATTGACCTGGGGTATTGATGGCGGCAATACCTTCAGGCGTAAATTTATCTGTAATGTTAGTTCTAACTTTTGGCGGAGGCGATGGTTGATCTTCAGGTTGTGGTTGAACTTCAGGTTGTGGTTGAGGAGGTTGCCGGGGCGGTGGTCTAGTTGCTCGAAGACGACAAACAATATCAACAGGCAATGTCTCAAGAGCTTTTTGAGCTGCCTCAGTTGCTGTAACAATTTTTTGTTGGTTCGACAATTGGTTTAAATAACTGTTCTGTACCTTCTGTAAATTCCACCTGAGACTCCTGACGCGCTTGTAGTTGTTGCTTGACAGAATCACGGACGGGGAGGTATTTTTTAATTGCCTCTAGTCGCTGTCGAGCTAGTTTAGCTGTACGAGATTCCATGTTTAGCGTTATTATTTGATATTATTAATGATTTAATTACTGACCGCGTCGCTACAGCAAGGGTGACGACCAGCAATTGTTTTACACCAGGGGTCGGTAAATAAATTTGACACGCAAACGTCAAACGAAAAATTAACAAAATGCGCTAAACCGGTTAGAAGCCTCGGTTTAGTGCAACCCAGTTAGAGGTCTCTGTTTAGCATTATCGACGCTTGTCTGTTCATTTTCGAAGGAAGCTTTATTTTTAAAAATAAACCCTCCTAAACAATTGGTCGGTTCACCCTCCCTGCTGCTACTGAAAAACACACACAACTTATGCAAACAAGTGAAGTTTTCAGTCGGGCAGATATTATTTATTGTCCGGCTATATTATACTTTTCTGTGTGATTTCAGAAATAGGATAGGCTTATTGATCACTAGTATGCTTTATCTACTTTTCTCTGTAACAGAGTTAGTATTTTATATTGACTGTGGCAGAATGTTATATGAAACAATTGCCGTGGAATATATAGTGGAAACAATTCACGGATTGATGCATATAGTATATAGAAAGGATTCATGGGTTTATCCGCTGGCATAATGTTACCAGACCAATGGAGTGTCTTCAACGTTACAGAAAAGATTAAATCGCTGCTTCATTAAAATGCATCATAAAGAGGCTCAACGAGATTATAAGAGGTGTTAAATACATATATTGTTAAATTAATTTAGTTATGGATTGTCTTGGAATCACAACGACGCAGGCTTGGCCAAGAATACAGTACCAGCAAACTTTAATTCGGTTTCGTTGACCGAGTTGTTAATGAGTCAACCTTGTTTTGAAGGCAGCGTATGCAGTGACAATGACAATGATAGTGAACAAATCAATTAAAAAGATAATTTTAGTGTTAATATATCGACGTCACCCACAGTCACTAACCAATGGGGGACCTATTACGAAATTGAATATTAACGATGCAGAAGTGGGTCAGCCCAAGCATTGGGAGATTTTCCCAGAAGCTATTGACAAAAACAATGAAGCAAAACCTATGGAGTTTTATTTTTATAAACACTTGAAGACATTTGACATTGTTGGATACAAATATACAAGTCTCGTAGGATTCGAGTCGGTGCAATACTCAGGGATGGGTCATTTGAGCTCATTTGGGCCGATGGTTTAGACTGTTTTATCCAGGCTTGCAAGTCAATTTCATGATCATAGAAAGAATAAGCCTATTTATTTGCAAAGGTCTGATTTCCAAGTGCATATTATTATAGTACAAAAATATGATTGGTCGCTTGATGGACTCCATAAAATTCTTATATATCAGGCAAAATTAACCCTCCTGGTTCAAGTGCCAATGCAGGCCTATGGAGAGATTAAACGGCAGCGAGTAGAGAAATTAATCAGTTCGAAACACTTTCACAAATATAAAAAGTTAAATGGCATTAGGATGGAATTACTGCAAAGGTGTATGCTTGGAAAACATAAACTGTGCCGTAGAACATGTCATTATCAATACTATAAATCACAGTTGCTCGCGTTACGTGTTGGTCTAGGTGCTCGACCATGTCTTAAATGTGATATCGGAGAAAAGGAGAAAAGTCGATTGCCGAACCCCGCTAACTCTTGCATCAACATTAGTGAAGACGACGTATACAGCATTATGATTGGTTTAAATGAATCCAAGGCGTGTGGTCCAGATTTATTGCATCCCAAGTTACTTTAAAGATTCGCAAGTTCAATTAAGTATCTACTGTGTCTGATGTTTAACATTTTTCTTAATACCACAAGATTTCAGGATTCTTGGAAATTATTAAATGTGGTCCCAGTATATAAAAAGATGTAAAACAAATATTTCAAACTATCGTCCAATATCACTCCTTTATATTTAGTCAAAGATGTTTGAAAAATGTGTCTACAAATATTTACATAATTACATTGTTGAACCTAACTTGATTGCACCTAATCAAACCAGGCTATGCACCATATGACTCTACAACAAATCAGTAGATAATAATAATAATATTTGTTTAGACCACGGATAGGAAGCTAGAAAGAACTGCTACTTATTAAACGTAGAAGACCGGCGTTGAAGATAGTTTACTGTTGTGGTTGGAACATTACTTGTCACGTTAGCTTACTGTTTTGGTTAGAACATTACTTGTCACGTTAGCTTACTGTTGTGGTTAGAACATTACTTGTCACGTTAGCTTACTGTTGTGGTTAGAACATTACTTGTCATTAAGAAAACAAATAGTTGTCCTCAATTCCAAGCTCTCGTGTTTTCAATTTATTAATGCAGGAGTCCCTCTAGGATCTATCCTTGGATCATTATTACTTTTAGCATATATGAATGATATCGTACATGATATACAATCATAACTTAGACTATTCGCTGATAATACTTCACTATGTATAATCGTTGAAAATCCTAGTGAGGCTGGTCGAATTCTAAATTCGGACAATCAGAAGCTACAGGACTGCTCCCGTCTTTGGCTAGTGACCTTTAAACCAGACAAAAAAGAGTCAATGCTCATAACACAAAAACAAAATTCAAATAACCATCGTAAATTGCGTATGTCCAGGAAAGTTATTCAAGAAATAATCCAACACAAGCACTTTGGTATTTTATTTTCTTGTAATGCCGCATGGCAAGTTAATATCTAGCATTTGTCTAAACAATTCTTGGGAGAAAGTTAACAATTGGAAGAAATTGAAATATATAGATTGGATCGCTTTTCCTTGGAAAAGAATGAATACATTTTACATACTTCCGATGTTTGACTATGCTGATTGTATCTGGGATAATTGTACTATGCAAGATAAAGAGTCACTAGGGAAAAACTAAATTTGGAGGGTATGAGAATATTAACAGGTGCTACCAAGAGTGAGGCAAGAGCATTAGTAAATGAGGAAACTGGGTGGGATAGTCTGAATCTTCGACGCTATATTTTGAAATGGCACGAACGCGTGTTTTGCTGCACTGAAGCGATGTCAAGTAGTTAATATAAACTGTAAACTGTCTGTCGTGTTACGGGGAATATTTGCTAATGCTTCGCGGTTCATGTATACACATATTTTCTTATAGTTACTTCGTAGTGAGAGCACCTGGATATGTTAATATGTATTGCGTAAGGTTTCGACTATGGATCCGATTCTGGACAAATAAGCTGCCTGTCTGTTGTGTAACGTTTACGAAACGGCCTGTTTACGGTTTAATTCAAAGGGAATTCAGAGCGACAGGTAAGTGAGAAATTACCCCAGGGCAGTTTTCAAAGAGACCTGGGCGTAGCCAATCAGAACCGAGAGATTCAAATTTAGGGCAGAGTTTCCCGCGCAATCGAGACATTATTTCGGATACATTCATTTTTGGAAAATTCGTGCAGATGTGAATCTCGTAAATAGAAGATTGCAACGAAGTTGAGAGCCGTTAGATGTAGTCGGAGAACATAAGTTGTGCACTCCTAAAAGGGCGGGAAGGAATTCTTGTGAAATTCAAGTTTGGATTTGGAACAAAAGGCTTCCGAGGAGCTTTCCGGGTGGGAGGGAGAGACGACACCCGAGAACCGGACAGAACGAAGACACGTTTAGAACCCGTGGGAGGTCTATTGTGACGTAAGCAGTTGGGTGGAGGCGTAGTACCTGAAGGAAGCGTGGAAGAGAGTTCAGGAAGTGCAAGGAGTGCACGGAGTCGAGGGTACCGGAAATATCAAAGGAGAGAAACGAGAGGCGGTCAGATGAGTAACAGAATCAACACCGAAGGGAAACACACTCTCTTAAGATTGTAATTTCATATGAGGATAGAAATTGGCAACGGAATAGGTCATTGTTTGTTAGTTGAATCTTTTGACCTTGAGTCTTGTATACACCTAGACCGTCGGCATTGCTGACTGAGGGCTCGGAGCTATCTAAATTTTAAATTGTCCGTCCTTCTGCGGTGTTATAAATGATACCGTAGGAGGCACGTGACACTGTCCACTAACAGTGCTTAGCTTCGATTCTGTGGTGATCGCGAGAAATGACATCATTGACGCAGTTCCAGAACTCATTAACGACAACAAACATGATTCTGTGATCAATGAAGAGAATCGCACAGGCATCCACAATATTAATATTGGTAGCTCAACTTCACCAACAGCGACACCTCCATCATACCCATTGCTGTATCCATTATTCTAAAAATCAAATAGCAGGCCAGGAGCTTCTTAGAATCCATTAAAAATTCCCTTTATACCCAAGTGGTCCATGCATTATATACATTATTTGTTGGTTGTTGGAACACAAGATTTTCCAGTTGCTGGGTACAATAACATTTTCAAAGACTGACTGGGATTTTTTTCTTCATTAAAATGTTGCTTAGGTCTTCTCATCATGGACCCGTACACTGCTGATGGTAGCAGTGAAAGATTCTTAAGCGCCGCCTTAACGTCTGCGTCAAGTGTCTTGGTGCCTTTCTGGATCTCACCAACTTCCTTTTCAATTTCTCTGATGCCTTCTTGTATTCCTGCAGTCGACTCTGGCAAGCGTCCAATAGTCTCCGCGATGTCCCTGTTTGCATTCTTGATATCTTTGACGCATTTGGCCGTCTTCGCAATAGGACCTGGTTCTTCTTCTGTTCCCATCATCGCCGTCATGGTTTTCGCAACTTTCTTTACCTCTTCTGCGATTTCCTTGGTCTTGGCTACAATCTCTTTTGTTGATTTGAACTTTTGTTCAAAGCCCTCAGTATGTCACGACTGTAATATATCTTTGACATGTTTGCGGCCTGTTATAACATTACGGATCAATTCCAGGTTTTCACGGGCAGCTTTATGGCGCAGCTCCTCATTATCTGCTTTGACTTCATTTTTATCATGATTGTTTAAGTTTTCGCGTCCAAACCGGCTCGAGATTGTGGTCGATCAGTCAAATCAATAGTGAGGAAACTATACGGCTCCTTGGTGACTTGCGAAAACATGTTTCGAAACTAATTCCACGAATAATCAACAGCACGCCAGGTTCAATGACTGTTTGCAGGACCATGCGTGTCAATGCCGTAAAATGTCATTAACATAATGCAGTTGTCCCGAATCACTTTAAGCACGTGTGCATTATGTTGTATTACATAGATCACGTCTTTGTTTTTGTGTCGACCTCGGGAGAATAATATGGCGTGATTGTCTTGGTGTTCAACCATATCCAATGGCAGATTTAATTGCAAATTAAGTATCTGCACTACGTAGTTCTCAGGTTTGGTACTAGCTTGGTACAGTCTGCATACTGCGTCCAGTGTATTTCGTAATCTCACACTGATACAGTGTTAAGTGTAGTCTCGTACAAAAGTAACAAAAGAAAAGAGTGAAATCAACAAGCTTTGTAAATTTTAACAAAATAATTTATTTCCCTAAAAAACAAGGTAAACATACGAAATAGGACTTACGGTTTGTGAATATAATCCAAAAATCAATCCTAGAATTGAAAAATGTAAGTCCTATCACTAAACAGTTCTTATTGAATCCAGGTTCGAATCTCTGTAAAGTTCCAATATGGAAGGCGATGACGTCAGATGAGGTCGTTGTACTGATGGCAACAGTTCCTCGTTGAATCACAATTTATAATGTTCTGTTTAGAATCCCAGAATAAATTTCCACTAAATGTCTTTGTCCCAGAATTTTTATAAAGAAAACCACTTGTGTTATTTCCCAGAGAATATGAATTATTAAATCCCATAAAATAGATGAACTTCAGAACAAACTGGCATCAACAATAAAAAAAACCCACCTTGAGCTCTTAAAGGTGTAGGATACGACTGGCAAATCTACTAGAAATCGTCTGTCTTAACCCCCGATTTTAGATCACATGGTGCCTCACGTGACGGGACTACGTGATCACTAATTTGAACAGCGCAGTAAAAAAAATTGCCATTTAGCACGTAGCTTAGAATAGCCCTATCTAAGAATCAGATTCTCACGCTAGAAATAGATAAAAAAGAAGGGCTGTTTACAACTAGCTAACACGTGGGCCGAGCATGACCTTGGTAATAGCCAATCGTTTTCATTCAATGTTTACAAACCTCTCAACCAAGGTGAACTAAAAATAGTGATAATGTAATACCTTTTACGTTCAAATCAAGTCAAAACAGAGAAGTGAATTTGCCGAAAATAGTCAAATCCCGTGAAAATTATCATTATAATAAAATGTAATGAAACAAAAATAAAATAAAAAAGAATTTAAAACTAACACACATGTAATTAAGTTACATATACGTAACATACAGGGACAACCAATCGCGGGGCACCAAGAGCGTTTCGGGTGGAAACGGATAATCGTTATGAACTTAATGGTGTTCGTCTGGATACTCAATGCCGACTTCATAAACGTATCCGATAACACTTACAGTTGTCCTGCTAAATGTTCACGCTCTTGGGATCGATTCACTTAAACCCGTCAGCAGTCATCAGCTGCATCGTTGCCCAGCCATAAAGATTGTTTGGGATAGCGGGGTCATATCCGTCCACCTTCGGGTTGTTAACTCTAGCATAGCGGTGACTCAACATGGACATATCGCCACGGGACCCACGCACAATAAATGTATGTTGGTCGATGTCGGTAAATAATTCCAACTGAACCTTGGTTGTTGACAGCAGCACATCCCAAGTCATTCCCGTGATGTGAAGTAATGCAAGGATCGAGACTGTACACACGTATGGAGGTATCACGAAGTGTCTCAGAAACATTTTCGTGCAGAAGCAAACTTATTTTCAAATACATATGATGATAGTCACCAAGATTTTCACAACCAAATGCGGACTTGACATTGTTTGCATGTACATAGTCGTTGAGGGAAATGCTGTTGAGAGACAATGGTGAATGGAATCAATGGTAATTGAGTTTCAGTAAACCTGTTGGTTCGCCTCATATGCTTGTATGACTACACTTCTTTTCAAGTTAATGAACTTATGAACATAACGTTGGCGTGGTTAGTAATACCATATCGACTGGTGATTTTGAAACTTTCTGCCGGAAGGTGACTGGCTAGTTTTTCCATGCTAGATTTTATAAACAGCAACAAGTCAGTAAACTGCAGCTCAGCAGAAACGTCATGTCTTTTTCTATGTTATTGGAGATTACGATTATTTGAGCCTTTGATGCTGCTGTGACTCCTTGCAGGATCAGGTGGGCAACATACCTACGTTGGTTATGGACCACCACGGGGATTTTTGTTGTGTTTGGGCATATTCACAAACGTAGATTACATGTGCTGTGTACGGTTCCTCTATGCATGCCAGTCATGTGACAATGATCGCGTACTTTAGTATCAGTGGAGCTAAACTCACGATAGCAAACCCAGCAACGAGTGGACGCGGAGATCCGCGAATGTTTTCACGCGTCATAGTCATGTCCACGGGTGAGAAGAGCTGCTGTCTGGTGCTTTTCGCCGTAACCTCGAGTGATGTAAGAAGCACATCAACTGAGTCCTAGCCACGATACAAAATTGGTGGCTCAGTTTGCCCATCACGTCTAACTACAGTATAATAAACTCGACATGGGACTTGTTCATCTACTTGCATTGTATTTGAACATCTGATGCTCCCACTGGAATGTTGAAGCAATTGAAGACAGCGTAGATGATATACGGTACTTTCATTTTACGTTGCACCGCTGCAGATTTCACAATGTTTTAACACGATTCTGTAATGAGAGTGCTCTGCAGCTCTTACTGATTCCACCAAAATAAAAGTTATGCTCATCAAGTAGTCGTCAGGTATTATATGCATGCATACAACATCTGCATGGAATTTTCCTACCCTAGTATTTACTGTGCCTGTTTATTATTCGCGGAAAGTTTTTGATTTATACGTAACACTAGCGACTTCGGACTGTGCAAAAGTAACAAATCAATATTAAACTGCTTGCATGTGTATATCGATTGCTGAATAGGCTGCAGGCCTTTATCCCAAACAAATACATTAACAGATATGCCATGATTTAGTCGCTACAACTATCTTATGTCATCAGTCTGTATGGGGACTCGGGATTACCAAACTTAAGTTTACCCAAGCCTTGTTTGTATTTTCAAGACTAGTCAATGTTATCGCTCGAAGGATGCAACGCAGAGCGTCCGTTCAAAACATCGTTTGTCAGCATTTTAATACTGATTACCGCTCGCAGCGGAATAGATGCACGTGTTGGCTTATAAGTTGACCCGCGAATCGGATTTAACGGAAAAATATGCAGCTGAACTTCCGAGCATCTCTCTGCAATCCATCTTGATCATGCATTTTTGAATTTTTTTCCAATGCCTGAAGTTCCCTTGCAGAAGCTTTTCTTTTGGTTTCATCATTGAGGATCTAGGAGTCATTACTGTTCAGGATTACACGAGCGCGGATTTGTCATTTTAAATGCATCGTCATTGTCACGGTTAAATGGTATAACCAACGACATAAGGAGAATGGTATCTTAACCGCGGATGTACATGTGTGCTGTAACGTCGATATGATTCCTGGGCGCATCCTTGAAAGAAGTTTTATCGCGTTTTTACCTATCTCGTATTCAATCGGAGTAATTGTCCTATAATCTTGTAAATCACTACGATGTAACTCAAACTCGGGTACTTTTAATTGTTGAGCGTTTGCATCAGACTCAGTAGTAATGGTATGTACGACACGGCGACGACGTTCTTGTTCATCACCATCTACCTGTGCTATTTCAACCCGCTTGGCTTGTGTCGAAATCTTGATACAATACTGCGCTGCAATTTCACGAAGTTGCTTTACTCTGGAGAAAGTCCTAGCATTAAAATTATGTAAGCTTTTGTTAATATTCCACGCTCTCTTGCGAGTTGCATGCTTATATATAATGAAATCATTGTCTAATTGATAAATGTTTGTATTATTGTTTTTCTTTCTTTAGCAGGATCAGAAAATGTTTATCGCTTCAATCTTCGCTATTATTTCATTTTCTTTTGTGTCTGTTTTCTGAACTGGATCGGTTGTTTTTCAACAATCATAGGTTCCATGACAGTAGTGTTAGCGAGTCTTCGCCTGCACAGGTGATAATACTAGCGAACCTTTCCGCATGGCCGGCAAAGCTGATTACCAGACTTTACTCCGATACAACATTTAAGACATGGTCGAGCACCTAGACCAACACGTAACGCAAGCAACTGTGACATATTCTACCGCCTAGTTAACGTTTTTCAAGGCATACACCTTTGCAGTGGTTACTTCCAAATGTCATCGAACTTTTCATATATGTGAAAGTTTATTAATTGGGCAAGAACACAGTACCATGTCTTTGTTTATGGTAATCTGAAATACTGAACGAAAGTCTTGTAAAAGTACAGGTGTGCAATGTGAATAATCAATAACAAACAACCTTAAGTCGATATTGGTCCAGATGAGCATAAATTATTCATCACTAATCACTGCTACAACATTCATACTGCTGTTAGCAGAGTCTAATCTGATAAACGTTTTGGATTGTTTCTTTATCTCAGCTATGGTTTTTCTTCTCTGGACATGGAAAGGGGTTCATAAACTAGAAGACCCAGAGTTTGTTCAAATGAAAGTTCGTCTCAAAGAATTCTGCGTCTTATCGTCCTTGTAGTTGACATCGATCTTACATAGTCAAACTAACTTTCATTTTTCATGCGCAACAAATTCAAACTTAAAATGTTTTCAATTATTAAGAATAATATTGTTTTCCACGAGTATGAGTCACATTGGCAATAACCTGATTAGCAGTATATCACGGGAACTTACTAGGCCAGCGAGCACACTTAGCAGCTAAATGAAGATCTCATGCTTCACATTAAGAGGCTGTGGAAAAAAATGCACGTGCACCTTCCTACAATGAGCCAGTGTGAAAGCTACGCCATTTTGAATTACAATTCAATTGTTTACTGTATAATATCAATACATTGTCCTGCACATTTTGAGTACGAACATTTTGAATTTTAGGGCAATTATGTATATATTTAATCCACAAAATAACACTGCAGTACATGGGCATGCAGTGTTATTTTCTCACGTCCGTCCATCTATCCGTTCGTACACATTCACATCTGGTAAGTATGTATAGTCGTGGAATAATAGTTATTATTATGTCTCTCAGATATGGCTAGCACTTCCACCTACCAATAATAATTCGATTAGTTTTCAAATGGGTGAGTATCAGTTTGAGTGACTCTTATATAATGACAAGAAATGTATAATTTCGCTTTGAAGTAAAAATCAGCATGCCAAAGTAATACATTTCTAGATTAAGTATATTTTCCGTTTGAGAATTGAACGGCAGCGCATAGAAAAGATTTAATACATCCGTATACAAGAGCCAGTCCACGCCATACCGGCAAATAATACAAAAAGGTAATATTCGGTCTGTGTGCAAATATTGATCAGACTGCTAGCACATCTGCACTAGAAACTACACTCATGTTCAAAGATTGTGTCAATAATGCAGTTCCAATATTTTGGGCTGTACTCATGTCCAGAGATTGTGGCCACTCAATCTTTAATGCAAATCATGTATGTACTCGCGTCGCACCCGCGTATGCTCTAGTGACATCGATAGGTAATCTCAGAAACGTGTACTGAGGAGTATGATAATAGCATAATAGCAGTTTTGTAAATTTACTGATCTAGGTGGAAGTCTTCTACCAATATTACTTTCCTCTTGCAGGGTCACCTGTTGGTAACTTTCAAACCTGGGCATGTGCGCGCGATGTGAGTTCAAAATAATGGAGGTGGGGCGGAGGAGGGCTTAACCTAAATCAGTAAATGAATACAAAACCGATATTATCGTACTACTGTCAGGAAGGTAAGAAAATGTAAGTTCTTGTCTAAAAATGAAGCAATGGTCCACGTGATCGTTTTGATTACGGCATACAATACAAATTAAATCCATTTTCGTCCAAGGTAACGTGTGAAATCACTTGGACAGTTGGTGTATCATTGCGAATAAAAGTAAAACCGGCATCGTGTAAACGAACTTATACCAATGCCATGTATGGAATCCATTCCACCAGTCATGCCAGAAGGAAGTATATATTTCTGTTTCGTACAGGACAGCAATGTACATCTTTATTTCTTTCGTGAATTATTTAAAATTAATAAATAAATTAACTAGTAGGCTTCTAAAAAAATTTGCTTTAAAATCCTGTCATTTTTTCAATCGAGTGTTCCTGGTAAATTTATCATGTTGGGCACATTACATACATTTTGAATTTGGGAGAAATTACGTGTATATCTAATTCACTATTAAAACGTATTCCAGAGATGGCAAGTTTTATGACAACTCCAAAATGAATGTTTTGTTGTTTCTGGGTAATCTTTGTTTTTAACAAAGAGTACAGTTAGCTTCTTGACTGATTCCGATTTAACTTTAATATTTTGTATTTTCTGTCATTGAATTTTGGCTGAAAAACTGATGTTAATTTCCAGAATAGAACTGCACCTTTTTCATGTCAAACTGTGTATCCATCTTTATGCATTTGTAT
>JAECUM010010736.1:0-48932 GCA_016617855.1 Megalonaias nervosa
GTGTGTGTGTGTGTGTGTGTGTGTAAAATCAAGTGGTGAAATGAAATTAATTTTCGAATTTTTGGTTCCGGGGTCATTTAGGAGGCTAACTGTAGTGATCAATGCATGAAATGTTCAAGCTCAAGTGATACATGGTTTACATTTGCACATTATTGTATCCAGGGAAGTGTCTTGTCTAACTGTATATTATAAACATGGTGATTAAAGGAATGAAAAGTACATACGATTATATTTTATAATTACGTACACAAAAGGATCCTTAAAACAATAAAATTATTATTGCTATACAGCATAACAACATTCGGCAACTATATAGTTCCGTTCATAAAAAATGGACAAGGCAGACATATCTCTCCGTAACACCAAAGCCAAACGACCTTAACTTTTCAGGTGGTTTATATGTTATCACAAGAATTTCGAAATTGGAAACAGAAGTTTTCATTATACAGCCTTTTCACCTGAAAGGTATAAACATAATGAATGATTGCCTAAATGAAATATGTTGTATAAATGCTACATTCAACAGTCACATCCATCTGGTTTATCTTACATAGAAAGAGAGAAAGAGGAAGCAAGATTAATATAACAGTGATCACGATATGTCCTACACAAGCACGGAACAATTCACTTTTGCGAAATTAATTGTCAAATTTTCATCACAGAGTCTATCAATGAATTACCGAGGGTAACTTAAATATAATCATTCACATGCATGTGAGGAAGTCATTGAGTGGGTAGAGTATATGGCGTGCATCAGTGCCCAAAGAACTTCCAGTGGGGTCAAATGGCAATTTACTAGTACTGACCCACGATGAATTTACTGTAGCAGCAGTTGTCATGGATAAACGGGCTTTTGTGTGCAAGTGATAATCAATACTGTTTATTACAAAAACTGCCGCTGATCCTCATACTTTTGAAACGACAGTTCAGTTTGGATATTGTCACGTTGCATTAGAAAATTTGCTAACAATTCCTGCCTCATGTTAACAAATGTCTTCTGATAAAATTCCTAATTCAAACTACTTTGGGTAATGTTAATGCGTGTTATATAATATTACGACTTTAGACCGATTCTGAAACAAAAAAAAATACCTTAGCCATTGCGTTATGGTCAAATTCTCAGTTGCTTCAAAGAGAACCTTGCCACGGTGGTGAGAAACTCTGTTTGTTTTGGAATCAGCAGTGATGTCACCGGTCGGCTTAGGCTTAGAGGCAGGAAACAAGACACTATAACGTATCAGTGCTACTGCCCCAGATAATTTTCAAAGAAACCACCGGTATCCAATCCAATCTAAGAAAATTTTGGGCGGGTTTCTCACGCAGCCAGACTTTATTCTGTTACAGTCATTGGGAAAGAATCAGTGCACGTTTGGACGTGGAAAAGATTGGGAGACACCAGACTGCACTCCGAGAGCAAATTAGGCACTCGTAAAAGGGTGGGAAAGGAGTTCCAGGAACTTCGGACGAGATTTGGAACAAAGGCTTCTGAGGTAGAATATCTTCGCCCGAATCTTCTCACTTTCCTAACTAGGTCTCGTAAGATTTATAGTTTATTACGTGCACTTAATTTAGTAGAAATGTAATCTTGTATGTATAACTGAATTATCAACATGTCGTAATATCGCGTATAGCGAATTAGTAATACTCAAGATTAATGTATGTAGTTGTTAGGATAACATCGAAGTGGATGGTGTAATCTGCTACGATGTTGCATCGTGGTGCATAACTGAATTAATAGGGAGTAGTGTTGGACCTTGTACTTGTTGTATTTGAATATATAGTTGAGGATTGTGCAGTTAGGTATTGTTGGCCTTGTGCATGTATAATGAAGCATTTTTATATTTGTATGTGTCTTTTATAATTTGTAAGGTAGGAGATGCGTCGGAATATTGTTGATGTTGATAGTTTACTATATAGAGAATTAGGGATGCGTGTATGTAACAGAAGTCATGATATTACTGTTGTTGTTATAGCTTTTATTATAAAACAAGCGTGTGTGGAATATTTAGATGTGAGTGTATGAGTTGACTTAATGATTTAATTGCCATTATGCTGCTGAAAGGTCTGTGAGAGTGTATTAATTCTCATGTGTTTGAACAAGGATGCAAAATTGTACGTCCCTTCTAATCCACAGGGCGCCACCCGAAGATTAGAGAGAGGAAAAGACAAGGACGGCCAGAGACGGAAACAAGGGTACCGGAAGTACCGACAAAGAAATACAAGGCGGGAGTTACAGATGAGTAACATGTTAGTTACACGGGAAGGAAACACTCTCACCTTTAATTTCGCGTGATGTAATAACTGGCAATTTGAATAGGTCTTGTATTGATTGGAAGCAATTGCATTGAAAAATTGTCCTGTAATTATTGAATACCGTGGTATAGTTTATTAAATTGTTATACCTATCCCCTTTTTATTTTTATATTTTATACACCTAGACCATCGGCTTTTCTGACTGGGGGCTTGGAGCAATTTAACCTTTTAATTCTCCGTCCTTCAGCGGGGTTAGTAATAATTCCGTAGGGGGCACGTGACAGATATTATCTAACATTTCTTATCCTACCTCTTTGCCCCATTTTTCTCCATGTCGTTGTGTTAGAGCATATTCTATAATTTTTATTACAAAGTGTGATGATACTGCTGTGGTCTTTGGAAGTTTGAGAAGTTCTCTTAACTTTTGTTCCATATTTTCCATTTTTATTATGTCTTTTGATTGTAAGAACATCATGGACATATCACAGCTTAGCATCGGTAGAGTTTCTTGTTATAGGGCCTTAAGGCTATTAATTATAAGCTGTAAATCTTCTTGATTGAGATCAGATTGTTTTAATTCAGGTCAATATTTGAGGGCATTCAATACCTGATATAATTTTGGTTGAGCTTATACAATATCGTTCCTGGACTTCTTTTGCGGAAACAGAACCACGCAGGATCTGTATTTCCTTAATTCTTTGTTGCAGAAGGTCTACTTGTGTTTCTGGCATTTATATATCATTTTTTTTTTTTTTTTTTTTTTTTTTTTTTAAAGCAGATTTTTCGACTTTTACTTTCTGTGTATCCGCGCCGTTTCTTATTTGTATTTGTAATTGTGATTTTCTATTTTTTTTCTAGTCTCAAACTCAGCCGCACTATTTATTTTATCCTCGATTGCACCGAATAGAGTTTACTGATCGTCTTGAGTCTGGACTGTGTTGCTGCCAATATTTTTAATAGACGCGCACTCGTGAATGCAATCGCATCGAAATTAATATGCTAGCACCATCAGAGAAACCAGTTGCTATCGACATAGCTCCAACAATAATATCGATGGCTGCACCTACGATGGTTGCTGTGGCCGTGATTCCAGTTTCTGCAGAAAGACGGCAAACAGCATCTACGACCAAACACGTAAGCTTGTATTTTATGATCAGCGCGGTTCTCTTGGTAATTTCATCTTGCAGTTATTGTTCCGCTTCGATTATTTTTTCATATTCGTAAGACTGAGGGTCCATCATATTTATTCTATTAATAATATAAGTTTATTTTAATTGTACGACAGAAAGACCCTGCCCTGTCTCATCATTATGCGCACGCTCAATACGCACACGCAATTCTATCCAATTACCCTTTTTTACTGGTACAACTGTCATACAATTACAGACACTCTGCCTCAGGGAATTTTTTAATTTTTATCGATTGTGCGTTTTGGAGATCTAGCACCTTTTTCATTTAAAAACATATCGATTACGCGTGCATCTTTTATATCTGATGATCGCCTTTGCCCACTAGCTCTTACCCGACTAAGTACGTCCTTGTTGAATAACATTCAAGATCTTTCTTTTCTCTTTTGAATCAATGTTGATTTGAAACATTACATGGTGAATGTAACTGGGGTGGACACATCGCTGAATACCAGCTAGCCATTGCAGAAGCAACTGGTGCTTCACTCAACGCTTCGGGGTTTTCATGTGCACGTGCGATGATTCCAAGCTGGCCTCGGGTTGGTTGTGGTAAATCAATGTGATTCTAAATAGCAGTTTCTACTTGACAATTAACAAAATTATATGACAGTTCATACGAGGGTTTGGTAACACCACCTCGACGCAGATAATCTTTGATAAGTGGAACGAAATTGTTATCGATGTTAACATCCGCTGCCAGTTGGTCCAATACCCCGTCGGTAAATTCCCCAACCGCATCATTACCGTCAGATTCCATTACTTATTTGTAATGATAAATTCTGATCTTCGACGCAAACACCAAAGACGGTTAAGTACCCGTCAGGATAAATGTTGAATGCTTCAAACTGAATTTTATCTCTGACTAATGATGCTGGCGATGCAGTTGTGTAAACCTTATAACCATCACTGTCCGGATTAGAAATAAATGATATTGGTGGTACATAATCACGACCAAGATACCACTTATCATTCATCGACATTCCCATTCGACCCCATGTGCCTTTAGTTCCGATTAGGATAAAATATATGATCCTGACTCTTTAAAACGTGAGGTTTAGGTCTATCAAAGCCATTTTCAATTAGAGAACTTAAAATAAATCTGCCATTTGCTCAAGTTGCCATTTCAACTGGTTTCTCACCTTCTTTGGTTAGTATTTTTAATAACACTCTTTGAGTTACTAGGCGTAGTGGTACGTTAGCAATTTGTTCATCCACGTATTGTTTCGTTTTCTGCATTCGTATCATCGACGTACTCTTAAATATAACCCATCGTCACACCAGCGTCTCTGAATCCTCCGTTGTCAGTGAGCTCAACCAGATTTTTTACCACAACGTCGCCTTTCGACTTGACAATAATATGTTGAATATCAACATTAGAATTTTTAGTTTGCCAATCTGATCTTCAAAAATCACAAGCTCACCTGGGTAGACACCAACTACAAGACGGCTGGTAAACTCAGTCAACTCCTCTTGGTGGCAAATCGGCTAAGATCCACATCAGCATAGTGTCGTCTAGCTAAGTATTGTCCGTAAATG
This sequence comes from Megalonaias nervosa, assembly GCA_016617855.1. Classification (NCBI taxonomy): domain Eukaryota; kingdom Metazoa; phylum Mollusca; class Bivalvia; order Unionida; family Unionidae; genus Megalonaias; species Megalonaias nervosa. The sequence continues at coordinate 4,977 of JAECUM010010736.1, forward strand.
TTAACAGGCATGTTGTATAATATTAAACTTTAATGTGAAATCAGTAAGTGCTTGCAGTGTTGGCGAACACTCAATTGCACGCAACGCTTCCATGACAAGAAGATCGCTTATGAGTTCATGTGCAAACCGATTAACACCAAACTGCAAACGAAAATGTATCTCAATGAAAATAATTTCATTTATTACATTTGCTTTCACCATGTCTTCTTTAGTTTAACAATTCTAAAAAAGCGTCAAACCTACCGAAATTGTTGCAACGGCATCTTCATACATGACTCATCTTTAAAGTGCAAATATCGATCATAGGTTATTAGCATTTTAAAAAATATTATTAATTAAATAACTCTTAATGAGTATAATCGTGTATGATAATACATATTGTATAGATATACATAATATTATGTTCAAACAGATTTGAGAGAAGAAATTGCAAACGATGTAAGATATATACGTAAAGATTTGAACGACAGAAATATTGAATTAAAAAAGAGAAATTCAGAAAGTGGACAATTTGAAAGAGATTATTACCAAGAAGATAATGTTGCCATAATAGTTTCTCTATATGGAGAAAGAGAAATAAGAAGTTATGTAGAAGCTGTTGATGTTCTGAACATTTATTGTTGAGGCCTATGTTAGGATGCATACATTAAAAATATCTTTATGATTGTTGAGTTCCTTAAAAAAAAGATAAGATTTTATAGTGGCCTTGGGATCGTTATTTATTGTTTTTAATTTCCTTTAATGTCATGAGGTGTCGTTTTACGACTGGTTTTTTAAATTTATTTTTCTTCTCTCTTTTGAAAAGGTAAGTCGGGTGCTTTTGTCTGATTCATGTCAATACTACCAAAAAGTCTCAAGGATGCGGTAAATGTCACATTGAATTCCTTTTACTGGCAAACCTGCTCTGTAAGTTGCCGATGAATATGATATTGTTGTATTTACAACTGAACAAAGCCAGTAAATGTCAAAGGAGCCGGTACGTTATCAACCCTAATCCAGTGAAACTAATTTTATCAATACAACTATGAAGACCCAAAGACAATATATGCAGTGAACCTAGAGGTCCTCAACATGCAAATATTGAGCCGACTACTCTTAAACAGTTCCCGGAGAGTTTGACTGGGAGGAGGACCGGGAGGAAACATCCTGGGTAGCGAGATGATCCCAAGGGAAGGGACGGGGCATCTCCCTTGTATTACTCGGAAGAGAACTGTGAAAGAAGAGTCGGCTTAAAGAATACTAACAAAAGTAACACACTAATCTAAACAATTAATACCTCGTAGAAACTAACATAATTGATTAAAAAAAAAGTACAAACAAAACGTACAAAAACATGCGGCCAGGTTTCGGCCTTACTGATGAAGGAGCAAATGATGGCACGATGCGATGCCTAAGCTACGTGGCTCACGCGAGGTAGAACGGATCGTACTGGATCTCCCCACAGTTAAGGTCAATTTAAAGAACATTCATCATCATCATCATCATCATCATCAATCCCTTAACCTAAGAGGTCGTTGGGGCACCACAGTTGACTTTACAACGAATTCTCTCCATCTTTCCCTTTGGGAATCTCCAAATCCCATGCCTGTCCACTCTTCAATGTTGTCTTCCCACCTACTTTTCTGTCTGCCTCTTCTTCTGCACCCTAGCACTGTGCCTTGCAAGATTGTTGCCAGTCCAGATGATCTTGAGACATGACCATACCACTTCAGTTTGCGCTTTTTTACAGTGGTCAAGAGGTCTTCATATGATCCGATGGTTCGTTGGATTCTGTTGTGGACTTCTTCGTTGGTTACATGGTCAATGTTTGAGATGCCCAATGTCTTGCGGTAGCATCTAATTTCGAAGGTTTGAATCCTTCTTTGTAGATCTTATATGAGTGTCCGTGTTTCACAAGCATAAAGAAATATGGATATGACAATCAAGCGCATCAGCCTTATTTTGGAACTAAAAGCAATGTTGGTGTCTTTCCATACTGTCTCAGCCGTGTTATTGCTGCTGTTGTCTGGGAAATCCTGGAGAGTAGTTCTGGTTTGGAGCCCTCATCTGTGATAATGGATCCAAAGTACTTGAAGCTTGTCACTCTTTTCAGCTTCTGTCCACTGACCTTAATTTTTGCACTGATACCATTGGTGTTGTTTGTCATCAGTTTGGTTTTTTCGGCGCTAATCTCCATACCGTATGCTGTGGAGGTTGTGTCGAGGCGCTCAACCAAGTCAGCCAGTTCTTTATCATCTCCTGCTAAACCATTAATATCATCTGCGAAGTGAAGGTTGGTGATTGTTCTTTCTCCGATGCTGACAGTGCCCTTGTGGTCATGCAAGGCATCCTCCATGATTCTTTCCAGGAAAATGTTTAAGAATGTAGGTGACAGTATACTCCAACTGTTGTTCGAAATCAATCTCTTCTGCTGCCATTGATGAGGACAGCATTGGTGGCTTTGTCATAGAGGTGCTCAACAACCTGCACAAGGTTTGAGCTGATGTTGTACTTCCTCATAGTTGCCCATAAGGCTGCATGCCATACCCTATCAAAGGCATTTTTGAAATCTATAAAGACGTGGTATAGATTCTGCTGATGCTGAAGGTATTTCTCGCAAAGGAGTCTGAGATTGAAAATTTGTTCTGTGGTGCTCCTTCCTGCTCGTAAGCCTGCGTCCTCTTCAGCAATAATTTTCTCTGCTTGAGGTTTTAGTGTGTTGAAAATTATCTTCAGCATGACTTTGTTCGAGAGGCTGATCAAACTGATGGTTCTGTAGTTTTGGCATAGCTGTAGGTTTCATTTCTTGGGGAGCACGATGACCAAGGATTGAGTCTATGTGGTGGGCCATTCTCCTGTCTGCCTTATCTTGTTGCAGACTGTTGTTAGGACTGTGACTATCTCTTCTCCTCTTGCTTGAATGAGCGCTGTTGGTATGTTGTCAATGCCGGCTGACTTTCCCTTCTTCAGTGACCTAACTGCAATTTATTTTTCTTCACGAAGAATGGGGTTGTCATCAATTTCTTCTGCCTGAGGGCAATTTAGCACTGCTGGATCTTCTTGGGTCTTATGATTGTTAAATTATGAGGAGTATTCTGTCCATTGCTTAAGGATCTCTTGATCTTCTGTGAGACATTTTCCTGATTTGTCTTGAATGGTGGTAGTTTTCCCTTGTTTATGGGTTGTGAGATCTTTCACCAGTTGATATGCTATTTTTGCTGTCATTTCTATTCAGACTGTCTTTGATTTTTCAGCATTGTCTTTCTATCCAGGATTCCTTTGCCTTTTTCGTGCTTTTCCTGATCATGTTGTTTAACTCTCTGTATTTTCTAGCTCCTCCATGGTCTCTTTTTCCCTTTTTCAGTTGTCTTCTTTTGTCGCATAGTTGAAGGATATCTGTTGTGACCCAAGGTTTCTTTGTTCGACCATATTTGCCAGTGATCTCGCTAGCTGAGCTAGTCACAGCTGTGTTGAATGTGGTTGTTAAGGACTCTACGTCGGTGTCTTGGCTGCCAGGGTTATCATAGGTGCAAATTTACCACCTATCATTGCTTGGAAGGCTTCTGCGACTTTTGGACTCCTTCAATTTTTCAAGGTCAAATCTGATTCTTGGTTGGTTAGGCTTTTTGATCATTTTCGGGTGGAGGGGAGACGTTGTCATTAATAAATCATGGTGACTTCCAATATCTGCTCCTGGAAAACTTTGTGTTCTGGCGATATTCGGTCCTGTGCAGAATCGTTTTTTCACCAAGATGTAGTCAATCTGGTTACGATGTTGACCATCTGGACTGTGCCAGGTCCATCTTTCAGATGCTTTGTGAACATTACGAAACCACAAACACGGACACGCATATACACTTTACTAAAACTACTAGGTGCAATAAAAACAACATACACGCACTCAGCATTAAACAATATTTATTTTTCTTCTTTTCTCTCTTTATTATTTTTTTATTATTTTATTTTAACTGTTTTTACACATTACCATGGTCAAATTATATAAAGAATAGAGGCATGGGAATCAAGCGACTGGCCACTGTGAAGAAAGCATGTGAATAAGAGTCACATGCCACCATCACATGCTACCCACGGACCTCCCTAGCTGAAATTAGTTTCTATTTTTATTAGATAGTCCTTCTTATATCTAAAGACAACTCATTATATGAATGTGACATTCAGGCCTGTCCATACAACAACACATGGATAGCATACAATACATATAGCACACGCACATAACCCAACTGGACAATACAGATCCCTGGCAAGGATCACTAATAGTTAAAGCCTGAAACCAGCCAGGGTTAAAGAGCTATCACCACACTAAAATAGGGCGGCGTACAAACCCTAATCCAAAATTCTGTTTGATTTTTACAAAGCACAAATTATAATATGGGAGATACACAAACACATAAAAACCCTTTGAACTTTCGGCACTAGGGGGTCTTCTTTATGATGGAGAATGAGAGGAACCACACCAATAAATAGTGAAACTAAGAGGATTCTGCCAAAGCAAGGGTCATCAAGCAGAGAACACATGTCAACGTGCTCTATTCTTGATGAATCTGACTTTCTCCAAGTTACTGTGACAAGTTAAAAAATCAGTTGACTTTAATGACTTTATGCTTAACACTACTGTGGATAAAAAAGTCATTGATTTTATCTGGAATAGAAGAGTGCACTACATTCCAAGGAAACGTGTATACAAACCAAAAGAAGGAGAATTAGGAATAATTAACTTACGGAACAAACAAAAATCGCACATCCTAAACAGACTAAGACATCCAACACGCAAGCCACATTATCCCTGGGAAGCCTTATATATTTATTTCTATGGTTATTTGTCTAAGTTCAACGAGAGTATTTATAAGAACAATGAATTGACGAAATTAATAGAACCGCCTATCAAATGCAGGCAAATACTAGACATTATTTTAAAATATAGAGATAAAAAAGAAGAACTCTGGGAGGAAAAAATGACAGCAAAATATAATACATGATTAATAGAGAGACTTATAAAAAAAATTAAGTCACAAATTGAAATTCGTAATCCCAAACTAAACTGGAGAGGGATTTGAAAATGGTGGTCGAACATTGTATCAATTTCAAAACAATGCATGTTATTTATTTACTTGCATGATGTATGGATTACGGAGGAAATAGATTTTAGGAGGCATGAGATACACATTATTCCGCTACGTCATCTCTGCGGACAATTTACAGATTTAAAAAAAAAAACAATACATTATTTTAAGATGTACAAAAACTGCCATGGATAGATACCGAATAACAAACAAAATACGTATAAAAATATGGTGGTTTAAACGCAAAAGTTACTTTAAACAAATGAGATTACGGACCAATATATGTACAGTAACTTGACCGATTTTATAATATAAATCATGAAATCAAAACGACGTGATAAATTCTGATGGCTAGGAGATCTTAAATAAGATATATTGGGGGGCTTCCCTTTCCTATCTATGGAGAGATGGGGGAGGGGACAGGCCCACGCGGTATGTCAAATCCACGAGAGGAGATACCTGAACAGGGGCCCTTGGGGTCCTCACCCCACTCCAAGCATTTACTCTTCAATTTTTATTTTATCTCTCCTACAAAGGATAAGGAAGCCCTCCAATCTTAAATATGGAAAATAACAAAATAACATACTAATATGCAACTCGTAGTGAATAACATAACTCTAGCAACAGTACGTACAAAAAGAAATCTCATGTGGGACAGGGAATTAACCACAACCGAGTAAAAAGCAAATGATAGTGTGATTTCTATGCCACGTGGCTCACGCAAGGTAGTGCGATCACACCTGATCTCCCCAAAGGGACGGCCAAATTACAAGAACATTACGAAAACACAAATACGGGGAAACGTAAACACATTACTGAAAACTACGAGGAGGCAAAAACATACACAGTGCATGCATTCATATAACACAAAGACTCTACTCTACTTCTGTTTGTTTTGGGGTTTCTTGTTTGTGCTTTTTTATTTTCAACTTCATTTATTGCACAATCTAAGAGAATGTAGATTGGGAAAACAAGGCCTGGGAAAAAGGGACAGGCCTCTGTAGTGGAAGCGGGTGGGCATTGTAACCACCTGCCACCATCAAAAAACAGGTGCTGAGGCCCCTAGACGGATGTATTTTTAATTTTATTAGTTAGGTTTGGAAATAAATAAAGGCAACTTATTAACTTGATTTGACCTTTACAAGCCCGTCCAAACACAACTACAAAGGATATTGATCACTACATTATAGCAACATACATACTGCATACATTGGACATGCACAGATCATTGGCAAGGATCACTGATTAAAGTGAAAAGGCCCGGAAACCAGCCCGGGGAATGCAAGCCTTATTAGACATATTAGGGTTAGGTGCAGACAGAACCCTAACTCAAAATTATATAAACGTTTTATCAAAACTCCTTTTGATTTTTCTTTTCAAAACTACATTCAACAAAAGGCTATGGTAGAAAACACAAACACATAAAAGCCTTTAAATCTTTCGTAACAAGGGGGTCCTCTCAAAGCTAACCATCTTAATCATAGATGGAAGGCTGCGAGAGGTCCACACTAATAAAGGACTATTTGTACCGACCTAAGGGGCGCCAGACATGGGTGAAAAAATGACACAAAAAAACACATGGAACCGTTGGAATGTCCAACGAACAGTAACATAAACTATATGTGACACATTATGTTTTTATGTCCTATAAAATGTGAATATTTGTTTTTAGTCAGAATATCAACAAAATACAATAAAAATAACGTGAAGACTCTATTTCAGTAACCAATCGTTGTATATAGCTAATTATTACATTATTTTCAGCGGCAAAAAAGCAAACATAGACAGTAGAGGCTGAGCCTTTGTTTGTGCCAGCTTAGTTGCCAGTTCATTGCCAGTTCCCTTTAGGTGGTACCCTTCAATGAGGTATACTTTTACTTTTGGATTTTCCATATGTATTTCTGGCTATATCTTTCATGTATTTGTGGCTATGTTTATCTCTGGCTATTTTGGGGCTCTTTACCTCTGCGGTCTATTTTTGCCATAAAGGGGTGGGGAAAAGTGTTTCCCCTTTATGGTCACATGGACATATCCCCAGTGAATTCCTAGATACGAAACGAAATACTAGAAATTAAGAAGGTTGTCAATAAATTTCGCGTTCTACGGTCAACAGGATACACAATGATTTCTGACAATTTTTTGCATACCCACCCACGGGCAAACCTTTCGTGGTGGAAAACCGCACCACCACCAGTTTCGACAGGTGATGGATATAAGCAAATTGTCAGCTATCTGTACGTTTTCTGGTTGACTTTCGAACGCTTCGCCTGCGGTCCCCAACTAAATACCTTTAGTTTTAAACCCGCCATCAATACGCCGAGTCCGGAGCTCTAACCCACGAAGTATACCAGTAATGGTTTGGAAATCCAACAATATTACCACTACACCACAGCAAATTCGAAAGATACCTGCTAAAACCAAATATATACCTACTGTTGACGATAAATCAAAAACGTTTCAGATAATTTATAATTATCCCGTGCTGCAGAATATTCAACTGAAATAAAATACATAAATAGAGATATTTACAAAAAATAAATAATATCTAAATTCGCACTACGTACATTGTCATGTGGGGAGAAATCAGTATAAGTACATGATAATGGACAAAGTCATAAATCAATGCACTGACAGTCCACAGGTTAAGTTAGGCAAGCGAAACAGGTCTGCTATCACAATACTCAATAATGTTGCTAAACAGACTGGTTGGTTTTCACGGATAATATGTCAGTATAACCAGTGTTATTTACAAAAATAAATAATATATCTCAATTCATATTCCATCTGTAGTCCACAGGTAGAGTTTGTCAAGCGAAATAGGTCTGCCATCATTATATTAGAGAACGTGTTCCTAAACAGCCTGCGGCAAAATAAGTCTCCACAGAGTATACAATAATCAATTTTACCTGTAAATTCCAGCGAGTTAGAGTATTGACCTCAATTGGGAATCCCAGCGACTTATTAATAGTTCAGTCACGTGACCAGGGTAATGTCTAAACTGTTGGGTCAAACTGAGATCCCGGTAATTTATTGTATTTGGAACAATTACGTTACGTTACTGGATATACTGTAAAACCTTGTATATCTGCTGACTTGCAGATCTGTAATTAAATCGTTATTGCAATAATAATAATGAGTGATTCTGCGCTTACTATGGAATTTCCTAGGCAGAATTATCTCGACAACGACTGGATGCGATTAAGAAGTATCTTCCAGTACGTAATTCTGTCAAACAGCAGCTGCAACCACGCCAGGATGCTCATGTGGAATTTAATGAGGTTACAGAACAGTTATTTAAACCAGTCACAAAAGCCACTAAACATCTTCTTCCGTCGGTGGAACAAACAGCTAAATTAACAGAACAAAACGCTAAATTAACCAAACAAATAGCATAAAGAACTAAAAAAAAGATTCTCAAATAGCTTCCAACTAAAATAGCTGCTGCTCAACCACCATTACAGGAAGAAATAAAGCGCTTGATAGAATTGACGAAGCTCGTGATGAAATCGCTGAAGTGAGAGATCTTCTTGCTGAACAAGAACCTGTTAAAAAAAACCATTTGCCGAATTTGTCAAAGAAGTTTATGAAATACTTCAAACAAAATCTGTAGCGGCTGCTTCAGCATGATATCAAATAGTTAGATCATTCATGATGTTATAATGTTATATCATCGCGTCAATGTCACTCTGACACCTGGTCAAATTAAAAAACTTCAATCCTCATCGAAGAAGAATTATGGGGCAAAAATAATTCTGAAATCAGCGACGTTGCAGGGCCCAAATAAATTATCGTTGACTGAACGTCAGCTGAAAAATTACAATGACGCCAAGAAATCAAGAACTGGCGTTTGACTTGATCTTTCTGCGAATGCTATCAGCGACACAACACAAATTGGCGGAATATTTCCGTTTCTAGCCGCGTTACCAGCACTAATTGAAGCAGCTGCTCCAGCTGTTGCAAAAGCAGCTGCACTTGGTGCCGTTGGAACAGCTGCCGGTATGGCGCTGAAAAAAGCAACAGGACACGGCATAAACACCTCAAAAAGGGACACGGTCTAAGATTGCCAGGAACTCGGTACGGTTAAGTTCTGAGACTGCCGAGGACGCTTCGTTTAAACTCCCCATGTCCAGTTTTGTTTTACTTGTTGAAGCTCGGCGATTAAAGATTAAAAATTCAGAGGTGTTTTCATGTGAGTTCAATTACCGGAAAAACCAAATCGTGTTGAAAACGGTATCATTAATCTCGATGAAAGTTCTCGCCCTGGTACTCATTGGGTTGCATACGCGGTTGATCCGCGTGGAGTTATTTATTTTGATTCTTATGGATTGGCACCACAGGACGATATAGTGGCTTACTAATCTGGTGTTCAACATTATCAACACCGACAACAACGGATCCACCAATATGCGGTCCAGAAGTACTTGTTGTACTTAACGCCGTGTCAAGGTTGTCAGCGCTTTAGGATATTAACAAAATACTCACAACGTTATTCCACCGATAGATTTCCCGTAACCGTGTCGGTCGTGTTAAATCAAAATACCAAGGAAACATTTATACTTGAACCAGCAGATAAAGTCTTAACTGCAACGACATATTGGTGGTGTATGGAATTCGTCGCGAACCAGCTCAGTTGGTAATTTAGTATAACACATAATGAATCCCACACAATCCTTTCGGTATAATCAAGCATGTGCGTGGAAAGCATTGCTGGAAGAAATCAAAGACAATATCGCATACGAATCATCGTCATCGACAATGTTGTATACGCGGTTTCCTCGCTGGTCGTTGTAACAACGACGAAAATAGGCACATTATCAGCGACGCATGTGATACCGTCCGTGGTTGGAATCGGCGTTGTTGTTGTTGTCGGTGTAGCTGGCATACTCAATATTATCGAGAAAAAAATATCTACATGTACCAGTAAAAATACTGCACGAGCACACAGAAATAACCTACGCTGCGACATATGCGTGCATAAATATATCATCGATACTGTCAGCGGGGTTAAACGATGGTGCAATATCAGACAATGAATTTGATGCAATTAGGGATATTTATTATCGGTATGACAAGAACGCCAACACACCGTTGCCGACGTTACCAATGTTGCCAACGCCACATTTAGAATCTGCCGTATAGATTATAATGACCGCAGAAATAACCACAAGACTAGAACAGAACATCGCTAACACAACACCGACGACGACCACAATGATATCAGCAACATCAACACAACCAGAATTCGATATTGGTTTTCCAACTCCGATAAAAGCTCCTAATGGTCAGTCACGCTGATTTTTTATGCACAATAACATAATTGAACTAGCTGATCAGGACATTTTTCCTTGTGAAGCTCAAATAATGTACGCTGAAGTGAATCACGGACGATTCTCCTAGATACAACTATTAGATCATTAGGGGCGCCATACGTTCCAGAGATCTGACACTGGAGTCTCTGAAATTACGGTACGCAGTATTTCACACTGAATTTTGTCAGGTTGTAATCTGATTAACGATTTCAATTGTCGTGTTGTTCATCTTGTGATCGACGGTCATACAAAACTTCTTCATAATGGCCAATATAACTGATCAACCATTCGTATGGTGATTCACCTGTAAACGGCGGAGGCTGTCCATGATCGCCACACACGATAATTACAGTAGACTGTGTTGATAACCAATCAAGAAACGTTTCTAAAACATCTTTGGATACTGTACAAATCTCATCCAAGATAATTATTTTCGAGATATATTTCTCGCCCATTCGTTCGGTGGTCCATGCATCATCTAAAGAAACTATGATACGTGCATGCGTTGATCGCGTTGTCTCATCTCTCTGGCAAGCCGGTGAGTTGGCATCAATACAATCATGTCAGGATATTTAAATAATTCTATCGCACGTGTTGTTTTACCAGAACCACCTGGACCATTTATATAGACCGTGCTATATCTCGTGATTGAATCGTTTTCATTGATAAATTATCGTTGCGATAATAAATATCTGGTGTTTTAACGTCAGCCGACTCTGAATATTTACGTATTTGTTCGCGTTTTATTCGCCACAAACCCCAATGAGTATCCGCATTGTCTTTATAAATAAATGACTCTACAAAAGATCCAATTAAAACGACTAATATAAAAAGAATCCGTGGGGACCCTAACAACATCATTGGGAAATCTACTAATCATCGGTAATAGGTTTATTGATGAGAAGGCGAGCATTGATGATCTCAAATGAGTAAATTGAAGAGATTCGCCGTCGCAGTAGCTAATGATCGTGCCAATAATTATTCCATCTCGTGTTGTTGCATTTCACCGTGACACCAATATACCTTTTGCCGATGTGTTCTTGATGACAAAATCTGCTGGATCCATAATTATTCTTGTACAACGACGTTATGACTCTGATGTGAATGAGCCAATAATTTTTCTACAAATATCTTTATCATCATGTGGTAAACAAATTTGTTTTTGTTGTTTGTACGAAATTATCGCAGAGGTTACAGTCAACGATGTGAGAATCTTAGCATCGAGCATGTATCGTAATAACACTATTGGAGCCCAACCAGGCTGATGTTTTGCGCAAAAATCGTTGAGACTGACATTGTTATCTGGTTTATTAAAATTACGGCCGAACCATATTGGTATAACCGGATGAATACTCGATGAAAACACGAATGACTCAATCTTAGCAAATCCAGTTAGATCGATATTTAGTAGTGGCTCGTTTATTGCAACTCGTGTCATTCCGTGTGTTGGGTGACACGAATCGTTCAAAATAACGAGGACACTCACCTAGTCCAAGAAAGCAACAGGATAAGCTGCTACGTTATCAATTGAAATCATGTCAGAGGAATTATATTTTGTGTTCCAAAGACCGCCATGACCAAACTCAACACAAGATTGTGATACATCATGAGAAATTCTTTTGGTGTTGGACGCCACTTATTTTTTTTTTTTTTTTTTTTTTTGTGTGTGATGTGAGATGCAACAGATGAAATAGTAAAACAGTTAACGAGTAAATCGTCGTTGTCGCCGTCATATTTTACCGCAATCTGTTTCATAGCATGTTGGAGCGATTCCTTCCAATGAAGAAATCCAGATGGCAAAAGAAACTGATCAAATGATCCGTCGTCGATATTATTTATGCAAGCGTCTTTGACGCCGCAACGGTCAAATAACCAGACTGATACAGGGTCGTTTTTACTTATGTTGTGAATTTCCTCAAAAATATCTCCGTTGTAAAATCTTATTGTTCTTTCTTGTAGAAAGTTTGTCACAGACTCTCTCCACGTATGACATTTATGGTCTATAATGGTTATTGGAGCACCTTTGCTGCGATAAATACCAGAGTCGTATAAATTGTCATTGGTTATTGTTTTTACAATTATAGGAATCTTCAATGTTTTTGTAAGTGTGGCAACGTCATTTATTTTAGCTCCGTTAATAAGAGAGTTTTCCCAGCTATTTATTTTTTTATTCTTGATTCTATAAGTCCGTTTCCTCGTCTCGAGTTTGCAAAATGTTAACGAACCTAGTTTCATCGGAGCAAGAGCAGCTATGTCTGGTTCATTTAAACGATAAAGCGCATAAACAACTGCGGAACTGGATATGCGTTATTATACTATGGTTTGTCAATTCCGGTGAAAATACCTGCTTTAGAATTTTTATCTACTATGTCGACATTGTTATGTCGCCGTGATTCCTTAACAGGGTCAAGTTGATCACGAATAATCCAAATCGGACCATCTTTATTGACATGTTCAACAATAAATTTTATTCTGAATATATACCTGCTGTCATCAACAAGATTATTAATAATAGCAGATGCTCGTTTGTCATCCATTGTGGAATCAGTAATTGTTCCATCGCCATCGATCTTAAATGTTGAAAAAAACATGAGATGCACCATCGTTGATAAATTCGTTCATCGCTTGTTTGATAAAATGATGCAGTTGGAACTCAAATGGTATTTGTTTTCTGTCACCTGGTAATCTGTCAAAATCTGATTTAGTGATCTGTTCTGGCTCAATCGCAGATAATCTTGTAAACTCATCTTGTGTTGCTTCTAGTGATCCGATGTAATTTTTGATGAGATTTAAATGTTTTTGATTTTGGTAATATGATTTTGTTCCCCGTGAGATCTTAATAATTGTGCTGCAGTAATCTAGCTTCGTCCCATCATCCCATGCTATATATGATTACTTTTCTGTAATATACATAATAGTATTTCTCTAATTAGGCTTTCATCTAATTAGACTTTTACTGATAGTATAAGGATCAACCAAATATATAACAGCTGCAAGTGGCTGATGATGGGGTCGTCTACACCGTGTGAAAAAAATTGTCGCATTGTTATTGTGTGCTTAATTTGCCGAGTGTTCGACGTGGAAGTACCGGCCCAAAACCTTGTCTCGTTTGTGGAGTTGGTGTTAAGGGAAAAACACAACTGTGTGTAGCTTGTGGGGAGAGAAAATATCGTACGTTGAAAAGATACTTTAGAGACAACAAATGCTTCAAATGATGTAAAAATTAAAAAATCAACAAGATTACATTGACCGTCATATTAAAAACAATAAAATTGATCAAATTAGTGAGAAATCTGTTGAACAAATTAGTGAAGACTAATCCGGCGGACCTTATGTCGATTAACCCTCCTATGTTGATCATATCAAATAAAAAATATTCACATTTTATAGCACATTAAAAACATCATGATATGTCACATATAGTTTATGTTACTGTTCATTGGTCATTCCAACGGTTCCATATATTTTATTTTGTGCGTCATTTGTATCACCTATGTCTAGCTCCCCTTAGGTCGCTTGACCCTGTGTTCTGCTCAGCTGGCGCACAGACTGATACCACCCCCTAGGCGGGCGGTGTACTGGAGCCCGTCACCCACAGTGGTCAAATCCATGCAGGGGTTTGGGATGAAATTATAATTCCTTGAGTAAACTACCTCTTTATCTTGGTTACCTGTCCTCATTTCAACATCGTTGTAATTACATATTCAATATCTTTTTGGATTACATTTTTTCCGGCATACGATCTAAATATAATAAATTATTATCATGGTATCTCCCTTTCTCTTCTTTGATTAAGCTTGTAAACCTTCTTTTTCTGTTTTATTTGCATCGCACTGGACGATTACATGTTTCTTTGTAAAGTTTGCTCTCTTGCATTGTGGGCAGTTGGGGATTTTTCATATCATGTGGTGGCTCAGCTCCACTTCTTCCGTAAGTCTCACGTCGTACAGATGTTTCAAGTGCATACCTTGGCTCTTTAGAGGCTTCACCCCCACCCCATATTTTCTATACTTCTGCCCAGCTTCTCTGCCTATTCTTTTGTTCGAACTTCATTAGCATATTCTTTGTTGAGTCTTCCGTAGCCCATTCGTATGTTTCTTTTTTCTAGATTCCCACAAGTGTTGTTTGTTGTCCCTATACCTCAGTACGAGCATTATTATTTATTGGTACCTCCTGGGTACCTCTAATTGCATGATCAGAGTATTATTTCTATAAATTTCTGGTTTGTTTCTCAACATAAAACCCAAACCAGTAGATATATAAGGCTTCCCATGCAAAAATTGGGTTTGCTCTTTGTAATCCATTTATTAAATTTAGCATGTTTGTGATTTTTTTAAGGAGTAGTATTGGAATATTTATCCCTACCTGTTCCTTGGTTTTGTATAGATATTTTTGAGGTAAAATCTTCCTATCTATTTCATCCTCTAACCAATTATAATCTCTTCCTATAACAATATTTTCCATCGTTAAAGCATGTATATGTGTTGTTAGGTTTTCGACAAAAACCATTTTCTTCGCTATTTTATGCAGAAAATATACTTTTAGAAGTGCCATCCCTTTATTATTATATGGAACACTCATCCCCTTAAAAAATTATCGCACTTGAACTTGTTCCCATGATATATTATTTGAATTATTTTTATAATTATTGCTACACCTGCGCTGCTCTTCCCATGATTGTTGTTCGTAATTACTACTGCATTCAGATTTTCTTCTATTTTGGCTTTTGTTTCGTTTGTCATATTGTGTGTTTCTTGTAGCAATATTATATCAAATTCCCTAGGGGGTTTTTTTCGGGGGTGGGGTCTATTTGATCAATATTCATCTCACCTGCATTTATATTAGATATTCGGAAGGCTGATCCCTTCCTTTATACTTGGGGTCAATGTTCTTAACTTGTCGAAAGCAATTTTTTTGAAAATTGTCTTTTTATTTACTGTCCTTCTGAGCTAAACTCCAACATAAAGGTAGAAATATCATAAATGGGATGGGAATGGTCAGAGAAAACTCTGACTAACAGTGTAGGTGCTACAAACAATAACAACAGGAAACTTCTTCTTTTTACCTAATTATCAACGGTAGCAAACAACAGTCGACCGTATTTTCAGTATACCATCTGCCCTGACAAAAATCAGTCGTGTTTCTCAGTTACAGGTAAACTGTTAATTAGTAATTTTATTTAAGAGCCGATTCTACAGATACTGAGATAAAAGTGTTTGTGTTTGTATGAGACAGACAGAGAGATGTATAGAAGAGTGCATGCTCACAGTTGTAATTTTCTTGATTTGATGGAAGTGTATTTAAATTATCAAATTAGCTTAATGAGACATTAGATTACACGCAGACTCGAGAACTATAAAATGCACACAGTTATTTCTCTACAGAAGAGAACATAATATTCGCGTCATTATCACGTTGTGTGAGAAAATTTGCTAACAATCCCTACCTCATGTTTACAAATGTCTTCTGATAGAACTCCTAATTCAAAGTACTTTGGGTAATGTCAATACGTGTTATATAATATTACGACTTTAGACCGATTCTGAAACAAAGAAACAACCTGTCCGTGACATAGCCATTGCGTTACAGTCAGGTTCGCAATTAATTCAAAGAGAACCTTTCCGCGGTGGTGAGAAACTGTTTGTTTTACTTTCAGCCAGTAATGTCACCGGTCGGCTTAGGCTTAGAGACCGAAAAACCCGACATTATAACATGTCAGTGCTACTACTCCAAGCAGTTTTCAAAGAGACCACCGGTATCCAATCCGAACTAAGATAGTCAAATTTTGGGCGGGTTTCTCACGCAGCCAGGTATTGTCCTGTTACATTCATTTTGGAAGAATCAGTACAGGTTTTGACGTCACTAAAGAAACATCACGGTACTCAGAGAGCAAATTGTACACTCTTAAAAAGAACAGGAAAATAGGAGTTCTAGGAAATTAAGACGAGACTTGGAACAGAATCTTCTGAGGAAGCTTTCCAGATGGTATAGGGCGCCACCCGAAGATTAGAGAGGAGAAAAGACATGGAGAGCACGGGAGAATAGGCAGCTGTGCGAAGGCGCAGGGCAGGCAGGATAGGCAGTTGTGTGAAGGCGCAGGGCAGGCAGAATAGGCAGTTGTGCGAAGGCTCAGGGCTGGGAGAATTGGCAGTTGAGCGAAGGCACAGGCCAGGAGAATAGGCAGTACTGTGAAGGCGCAGGGCCGGAGAACGGAAACAAGGGTACCGGAAATACCGAATCGGGATATAAGGCGGAGGTTGCAGATGAGTAACATAGAAGGGACACGAGAATGAAACACCCTCACCTTTAATTTCGCGTGATCAAATAACTGGCAATTTGAATAGGTCTTTGTATTGATTGAGAGATATTGCGTTGAGAAATTGTCATGTAATTGTTGAATACCATGATATAGTTTATTAAATTGGTTTTAGCTTTCACCTTATTATTTTTATATTTTTTAGACCGTCGGCCTTGCTGACTGAGGGCTAGGAGCTATTTAATTTTTAAATTGTCCGTCCTTCTCTGGTGTTAGTAATAATTCCGTAGGGGGCAAGTGACAGTCATTGGAAAATCAATATCATCAGGTGAGAATACAGTATCCTTGCGTGGAACTTAAAAATTAAATTTTTTTATTTTTCATTTTGCTAAATGTCTACACTATATACATGCATCTTAGTAGCATACTACTACTACTACTACTACTACTAATAATAATAATAATAATAATAATAATAAGAAGAAGAAGAAGAAGAAGAAGAAGAAGAAGAAGAAGAAGAATTATCGGTTCATAGTACATGTTTAAGAGCTAAACCTCCGTTCAGAGGTCACCTGTCGACAAAGGCCACATTTGCATTTTCCTCAAGGTGGTTGCTGTAAACGTGTTTATCTGGAGAGAGAGAGAGAGAGAGAGAGAGAGAGAGAGAGAGAGAGAGAGAGAGAGATGTGGTATTTAAATTCTCAATATTCTGCTTTGAAGATGCATGATTTTCTTTGTACACATTGGGTAGAAACGGCAAATGAACATATCAATATGAGAAATAATTTTTCGCATAGAATTTAATATCTTGAATGTTTTGTCCTAATGGATATATTTTTTTTCTTAATCCAATTACTGTCTTTGTTTTAGTATTTTTATACCTGTATAAACACGTATGTATTCGTGTAGGTAGTTAGCTAAGCAGGTAGAATGCA
This sequence comes from Megalonaias nervosa, assembly GCA_016617855.1. Taxonomy (NCBI): domain Eukaryota; kingdom Metazoa; phylum Mollusca; class Bivalvia; order Unionida; family Unionidae; genus Megalonaias; species Megalonaias nervosa. The sequence goes on from JAECUM010010736.1 coordinate 22,537, forward strand.
ATAATCCCATGTATGTAGGTATGCATCATCATAGGTGTCTATCTATAGCAATCGACACACCATTTAACATATCTGTCTGTCGACACACTGGTCTTTCCATGCAGAAATCATGCAGGTTCCGCACACGTACATCAGTTAATGAATGTACGTGCGTGCGTGTGTGTGTGTGTGGAAAATTGCGATTCATTCCCTCTTGAAATCGGCATTCTGTTTGTTTATTATTATTTTTTTCCACCATATATTGTCATGTCTTTCCAAATTATTAATGGATTTGTTAGCTACGTTAGTGACCACGTGATGTTTTATAGTGTAGATTACAAGCTTTATAAAACTTGATGCTTATTATTAAGGTAATGAGTTCAGGGATGCCGAAATAAAGAAAAGATTTCCAAAATATAATACCATGTATTTGAATGTCTTATACTGTAATACATGAAGTGTGCAAATTCCATATGGCATAATTTGGACGGAACGTCCATTTTACTGTTGTTACTGGAAAAATAGACGAAGAGCAAAGCCTTAAACCTTATATAACAGCATGCACCATTTCCTGTAGTGTGTGTGTGTGTGTGTGTGTGTGTGTGTGTGTGTGTGTGTGATCCAGCATAACGAGATGTTTGTTTTAGGGTATAAAGACTTCTTGTTTTACTTTGGGAGACGAATTGTAAACATTATCCGTATCAATACTATTGTAAAGACTAACCTTGTTATAAAAAATGGTTAGGAATCGTGTTGTTTTCTCGGGGTTTCTTTCGGTTTTATTTAAATAGTTCTTTGCAGATGGCACCTTCAAAGGCGAAAATAAAAGGGAAGATGCTATTTGTGCTTAGAAAATACAGTTAAATTATGGTATTATGAAATACTTTTTTGTAGCCGTTGCCTGTGTGTTATTGCCTGACGTGCATCAAAAGGCAAAGTTCGTCTGTTTTATGTTGTTAATGTATTTGTAGACACTAACCGCCTTGTAAAATTCTAAATAAAATTTATCGCAAATCGGTGATCTGAAGAAAAAATATGTTATGAAAGCAATAGTTTCACAGACAATCATTTGAGAAGGAGAAAACGCACCTCCCGCCCCAACGTTAATAAAATACAAATATAAATAATAAATATAAATTTGAAACCTTCTTTCAAAACCTTGCACAGGCATCGACTAGTGGAACTTCACACTTGATGTACCATCATGTAATATTTATTTTGTTTCAGAAGTAGGCTTGCAACTCATAATTATTATTTACAAGTTTATCAGCATCTAGAGATTTAATATGCAAATTTTGTTACGATGAAAGTCTAGATATATTGAGAATGGCAACTATAATTTTTTTGTGGTGCGTGCGCATTCCATTATGGATGCAGAAATGATATGCGCATTGTTGATTATTATCATTATATATATTACTTCTGATATGATGAAATGGGTAGATCTCTGTATAATATATTCATCATAGATGTACCTATTGACTACCATAATTACATACTTTTTCATATGAAATCTGTGGGGTGGGTGGGTGTGGGTGTGTGTGGGGGTGTGGGGGTGTGTGTGGTGCGAACTTACCTGAAGTAAAATGCTAACACGGAGGATAGATCAAAGTATAATGTCCTATGTGATTTGTGTTTTGGGTGGTCAGTACAAACTAGAACATCTGTCACACAGTCTGTTTCCACCGTACAAGACATTGTAAAAGAGTTCGTTGTAAATTTAGCTTTGGATGAATAAGAATATGACTTAGAAGAAACCATTACAATCTAACTCCCACACTATATTTCAGATTCAAAGTTAGATTAACAATGACCTTGGTGATTTGCTAAAATAATAACTTACGATAACAATTTGCAAAAGCCATCTGATGAATTTTGTCCAGGAAAATTACTGCTATCAATTCCGGTGTCTCAAAAATGAAAATGGAATCCCAGCAGCTGATAAAAAGAATGTAACAATTCGTCAAATGACAGACTATGAAATAAAGAAGAAAATTTGAATAAACATTATGGAGACAAACAAGAAATTCTTATAATCAGGACAGGACATCATTTGGCAGCTATAGATAACGAAACAAGTAAGAAAGCGTTTAACTTTGTGACTGTGGTTGCAGGAGCTTGTGTAAATGATGGATAGATAGATAGATAGATAGATAGATAGATAGATAGATAGATGGATGGATGGATGGATGGATGGATGGGTGGGTGGGTGGGTGGGTGGGTGGGTGGTAGGATGGATGGATGGATGGATGGATAAATAGATAGATAGACAGATAGGTAGTAGGTAGATAGATAGGTAGATAGATAGGAATAGAGAGAGTATTTACAATTTAAACATTCTGTTTCGATGATTTATAGTCTTATTTGTACACATTGGGTATAAGCAGTTAAGGAATTTATTAATATAAAAAATAAAGTGTCATTTTTTTCGCATCCTGAATATGCTTGTTCGATGTCCTAATGGATCTAAAACGTTTTCTTCAAATTACTTTTTTGTTTTAGTATTTATAAAATATGACCTGTGTAGGTAGATAGACATCGTCTTAGCTAATTATCCAGCTAGTAATCCATCCTACAAGTTACCTATCCGTCCATCGACATACACGTCCTAGCATGCAACGGTCAAAACATTATTTTCAGAAATCATGTAGGTTCTGCACAAGTACATCAGTAAATGTATGTATGTATGTATGTATGTATGTATGTATGTATGTATTTATGTATGTATATATGTATGTATGTATGTATGTATGTATGTATGTATGTATGTATGTTCGTAGCTAGGTGTGTATGTGGGTGGGTGTGTGATTTGGATTATTAACGTAGCTTTAACAATTTTTCAGTCATATCGCTACGATGTCTGCAGTGTGGCAGTTTATAGTGATGTCTAGCAATGGGGCATCATGCCGCAAACATGTAGCATGATGTCTCACCCAGTCACATTATCCTGACACCAGGCTGACCAGTCCTAACGGTAACCTCTTAATGCTGAGCGCCAAGCGAGGCAGCTGTTAGTACCACTTTTGTAAGTCTTTGGTATCACTCGGCCGAGGATCGAACCCAAGACCTCCCACATCCGAGGCGGTAGCTAGGTAGCCATAAAATCTGCGATTGCTGTATTGTAATGGTACCTAATATGCATATTCTACCATTTAGATGACACAGCAAAATTTCGCAGAGTCGTACTCTTTCAAACTCTAGAAGACACCCAGGAAGAAAATATGTTTAATGATTCAGACTGAAAGCTACATTTTTCATTACTGGATCACAAACCGTGGACAAATGCTGTTAATTCCTGTTGTTCCTTGTTATTTTGCACCAAGTATCATCATTCCTTTATAAATATTTAATGGACTTGCTTTGTTATATCATTTATCTTGGTGACGTGTGTTTTGGGTGCAAATTATAAGCACAACAGCTTTCTTGAAATCGATGCAGATTAGCGAGGTGATGTGTTTAAGGATGCATAAATAAAGAAACATTCCCCAAAATATAATGCTTTGTAAGTTGTGAAGGGGGATACTATAGCGACAATGGGAAAATACATTACAGACCCACACACCCCCCGGATACTAGAGCGACAAGATTTAGAACGACAAAATCAAAACCCTGTGATATTATAGCAAACCTAAAAGAAACACTCACGTGAACTTTTCACTTACAAACACAGACACACACTATCGGACAAGACAGAGAAATGAAGAGTGGATTTTTACTGACAAAAGAAACGAAGTGCTAATAGACACTTCTATTTTTTAACATAAACACACAATTTTTTGGCAGTTGAATTAGTATGTCTTTTCTAGAGTATTGGGGTAGCCCTGAAAAGGGCTGGTTTTGTTAACGGGGGAGTGATGGCAATCTTTTACTGTCTAAGATTGCGTCCCCGTCTGGCGGCAGGCTTTCCTACAGGATACGGTCTGCTTCTGCGGAAAGAAAAGGAGAACTCCTTGGTGTCTGCTCGGCAGTCGACAAAACCTGTGTCTGGTTCCTGCTGCTGTTGCTGCTGCTGTTGTTGTTGCTGTTCTCTCTGTTTTTGAAGTCTGTATTTCTCCGTAAATGCTTCTTGTTCTTTCTTGATTTCTTCTCTGAAGAGTTCTTCTATCAGGTTTTCGGTCACTTTCAACATCCTGACATTCTTTATCTCTTCAGGCTTCGGTATCAGGTTTTGCCTGACACAATGTAAATTCACGTAAGCTTCGTTCAGCTTGGCTAGTCTAGAAGGCATGTTCATAGGTGGACGAGTCAACCATGGATGGCCAGACTGGAGACTACCCCGCTTTATATGGTTCAAACGCGGACGTGATAGCAAACATCTCTACTGGATTGTTGTTGGATCGGAACGCTATGATAGCTAATGTCATGGTGAGGGATAGAGAGAAGTCAAAGAGCATATATTCATAGTGTTTTTTAAAACAAACGACAGACACATTGTTTCAAAACACAACATGTTTTTATTCAACAAACAACTAACCACTAACAATTAACAATAACATCAAACAAACTTTTTTTGACAAGGTTGACAACGTTGTGAAAGCATGTTAGATTTCTACTGATGGAAGTCATTGGGCCATTGATGTACACTACGTTTCCTAGCTAAAGACAAAAGATAGCCATAATGGTCACAAAACCATCGATCTACTTTCTCATCGTTTCTAGAATGGTTACTATCAAAGTAAGTCACTAAATGTTCTAAAGGATATCCAAGACTGCGTTGATGAAGAAAATACATACAATATTGTCTACACACCATGGAATCTTTGCCTGGTAATTTCACTTTATTGTATCGTGTCATCTGGGCATTTCTTCTCATAAAGTCAATGATGTCGTCTTCCAAAGGGGTAATCCATACGAATCAAAATACTCCACACAATCCTCTTTAGGGACGTAAACGGCTACCCAGTGGGTTCCTGGGAGATGACTGTCGTCCGTGTTGATGACATAATCTTGATGGTCTTGAGGTTTGCGATGAGGTAGTTCATCTTTAGCGCTAACGACAGGATTCCAAGAAGCAGTATACGAACTGTTGTTCAAAAGGTAATAAAGTTCCCAGGTATACATTTCTTGTTTTCTTTTTGTTTTTTCAGAGGTAATGATAAGTCATCAATTCAATTCTGACTTTTTGTTTGAAAATCTCTGACAAGTAACCGTTTCTTTGTTTCATCTCCGCACTTTGGGCTAAGACAGCTTCTATGCGACAGATCTCCAGAGTAGTCAATGGAGGGCAGGAATGATCACTCAAGCCTTTATACCACTCATGCAACACTGCTTCTTCCGAGATGAGACTCCAAGCCTCGTCCAGATACTCGTCCAATTTCTCTTCTAGGCTCATCATCAGACATTTATCGTGTTGCATTTGACTGGGATTATCGTGTTGACAGTCATAGCAATCTTGGTTAATTCCGTAATTGTATCCGCCAGGTGTTTAGCAAAACAGGACACTAAATGTTGTTCTTGTACTGGCCATCTGGACGTGACCACTATGTCCTATTCGTCTTTGTCTTGGAGTTCCGCTTTCACGGTATCCTCACATTCCATGTCCAAAGATTCTCTACTATTCAGAGAGGAATAAAAGTCTTCCATAGAGAGGAATAAAAGTCTTCCATAGTTTCTAATAGTCTAGAATGACATCTCTCAAACTGTTGAATTCTAAGGTATTATCGAATTCGGCATACAGGTGACGTTCACCGTCTCGGCGAGAGCTTCTACAAATTGAAGTTCCACACGCAGTTGACCTCATTTTATAGGATGGAAATGTCCCTCGTCGCTGCCTTGGTCTGGAGTGAAATCAAAAGCCCACAAAATGTAACCTCCTACATAATCTTCGTACGAAATACCGTGACTGGTGTTGGTTCCTAGTTGTCCGGTAGCTTCGTACAGGCATAAGTACGATCTCAAGTAATTCTTCTGGGCAACGTTAGGTTCGAAGGGTCTGGTACACAAGGTCTTGCCATCGTGACTGACTTCGATCTTGGACACTCTGTAGTGCTTAAACTGGAAAGGAGTTTGATCGTGGGCTCCGTTGAGGGCTGCATTGCTCACGATACCAACGATTAAACGTTTGGGTAACTGTACTTGGAACAGATGATCTTTGATCTTGGACTGGAGTTCAGCAGCAATGTTGATAGTTTTTTCACTTCTACACGTCGTATCGGATACTTGGCGGTCGTTCTGCTCAGTGTGTGACTGATGTCGTTTCTCGCTTTAGGTAACACTTCTACGCGACGCACGTAAAGTCTGGCTTCTTGGATTATGGTGTTGTACTCACTGGCATGAGCCACCAAATGGAAAGCGACAGTGCTGAAATTTAGTCTCAGGCGAATATCCACCCCGTTGAGCAAATACTTGTCTTGCAACCACATGTCCAAATGCAAACTATCCATCATTTCTAAACTACGACCTTGCAGGATTTTCTTTCGATGGTGGTTAAAGCGCACATTGTGAGGATCGTCATCTGCTGTCAGGGTTGTGTCGTTGAACTTGTCCTCACCTGCGATGTCAGGTTTCCAAACCATGCAAGCATCCAGATGAGTGTTCTTGGCCTCTTTTCCGTACGTCAACAGATTTTCCAGGTACGCTCGGTAAGGGTAAGTATCCATGCTACTGCTGACGAGTTTGTTATTCAAGTACAAATCCACTTCGTTCAACAAGGAATGCATAAAATTGTTGACGGGAGCTACTCTGGCATCCGGTCCCGGATTGGTGTTGTCCGTTTTGATCACTTTCAGTTTCAGGTACAAGTAACTGCTATTCAGATCGATGTAATCTTTGGGTTGTCCTTTGATTTCAAACTCGATGGGAGGTGAATCCGTCAAAGAGGAGACGGGATGAAATTCGACCCATTGGGATTCTTGCATCGTCATCATGGTGGGTGGCATGGCAAACAGATCCAGTTCCGACTTGGAACAGGCACAAGACTCTTGGTGCATCATTTTCTTTCTCTCTGTAATTTAATATTCAAAAACGTCTAAGTCTCGGACGGTTTTTCTTTTCTTAGCCTTTCTAGCTCTGAGGTTGTGAAATCCTCTGAAGGGGTGTTTTCGTCGTCTCTTTCTGCCTTGTCCTTGCTGTGGTGTTAGGGAAGTAGGAATGCCTGACTGAGCAGCGTCCGGGGCATTTATAGGAGTTTCTTGTCGGCCCAAAATGTCTTTGCCTGTTTGAAGCAAGACATTTTTGCTTGCTCTCAGGAAAACTTCTTTGGGGTTTTGTTTGTCAATGATAACATTTTGGAGAAATTCTTTGCCTTGCGTCAACGCGGCATCTTTAAAGGCGTGCAATCCCCGTGTCACCATCGGTTTCAAAACGGGAGCCACCGAACGAAAGGCTGATTTCAGCATATCTCCTAAACTATGTCCTCGTTGTCGAGTGACTCCTTGGTACACAGGATACATGACTGACAAGGGGTTAGAGTAATCGTTTTCGAAAATGGAGTTTCACTGTGACTTTCCCTTTGGTGAATGGAATATTTTGTCCCAGATCTCCTTTTATAGCAATGTTGACAGTGTCAAAATACGACTTACTGACGGGTAAATAGTGAGGATGTACAAATTCGCGGTGAACGTGATATGTGTTTCCACCTTTCTCGTCAGCGTTCGTGTCAGAATCCACTTTGAAAGGAATGACACGCAGTAACGGTACGGAGGTGTGTCCCACCACGTTGTACTCCACCACATCGGAGTATACAAAGATCAAATTCAGTCCTTGGTTCATTTCTACAGGGAATCGAAAATATTTCGCAAAATCCAAGTTGCCGGTAACGGCTGGTATTTCGTTTTTAATCTTGATCAACTTGGGATCTCGACCCAAAATGTCATGCAATTCAGGACAAAATGTATGGCCAATACTTTGTACTCTGAAAATTTGATCAGAATGCGACGAGGTATTTTATGGTACTCAAGGGTGACACTTTTTCTGGTTTTCTCCAAGGCTTTACCAAAGACGGTATTGAATTTGGTAGCAATCGTGTTCACCAAATGTTGACCGCTAAAATAATAGCCTGCAGGAATGGTCAACAGATAGGTGAACCGCTTAGTTTTGGGATCTTGTGTTTTCATAGAGTCACTTGCAGTGGTGCGTTCATCCAAGTTTTGTTGCACTTGCTCGTCAATATCTTCCACCGTAAAAGTGTTTTGATTTGGAAGGATATTTAGGATTTGTGTAAGGTGAATCATTTCCACTAAAGCCACTTCCCAATGGGCTTCGTGATCCAATTAGATGGCCTGAAGTAATTTGACCGTGTAACAGCATAAGGTGTTTTTAGGAAACACCTCCATGGAACTGTCACTGGGTAACGTCAAGTAAAATTGGTTATTCATAATTCCAGAGATCTAGTGTCGGATTGGTCGCTTGAAGTCAGAGGAGTGTCTAAAAGAGGATTGTTATGATTGGAACGCTGACTGTTGGGAGGGGGACTGACGTTGGATGCAAGGCTCCCGTTGTGCTTCCCGTTAGAGGAATATTTCAGAGACGGATTGGGGAGAAGGTAACTAATGCAACTGCTGAGTAAAATGGTCCACAACTGTTTGTCTCCTTGTTGCAAACTCAAATTGGCAATGGCAGCACCGATGACACAATACACCACAAAGATTGGCAGAAAAAGACGATTTGCGTTTTAGGCACACGTTCCCCATACCACACCCACAAGGGTTGCTTTTGTAGATCTTGCAGAAAAGAACTGGGGGAAGGAGTGGTCACTGCAGTAGCTGAAGCTGCGTTGAAGGGCATGATGGTCACTTCTTTCTATAGTCGATGATTTGCGAAGCGTCGATCCATGAGTCAAAACTGGGAGGATATCCATTCCAACGTACTTTGACTTCTTTGACACGTCGTTTTCCCACTTTTATGGTTCTTCGATCAAGAATGCTTTCGATCTCGTACATATCGTCTTCTTTTCTCGTCACAGGTTGTAACTCGGGCAAGTAAAACGTTCCTTTGAACACTTCTCCGTTCAAGTCTTCCAATTTATAGACGGGAGGATAACGGCCACGCACTCGTTCAGTGACACGAAACAATTCGATTGTCCAGCTGGGTAAGTAACCTTTGTCGAAAGTGCGTTTGGTTTTGCCATTGCGCACCCAATCTCCTACTGCCAACACTGCACCTTTTATGGGGACATTCACCGTCGGGGACGTACCAAACAGGCTCTGGAAGACGGTCACTTCGTTGTCGGGAGTCACTTCTTGGGGGACACGTCCGATGCTCCGATGGTAAGATTGGTTGTACCCTTGGAACAGGTGCGGCAAGAGGTCGATGTACTTGAGAGTGTGTTAATGCGTAAAATATTTCCACATGCGTTCTTTCAAGGTTCGTTGAAAACGTTCCACAATGCTGGCTTTGGTTTCGGGATTCTCGGTGGTGAAGAAATGAATGTCACGTTTTCTTTAATTCTTTTTGGAAAGCTTGGTTCAGACATTCGGTGCCTCTGTCGGTTTGCCATTGAAGAGGGTGACGCCCACTTTTTTTCAACACCAGTTTTAAGGCTCGCACTAACTCACTGCTCAATTTGGAAGTCAATGGCACGACCCAGGCAAATTTGGAAAAGACGTCGATGACACAAACAAATATTTGTAGCCACGATTGTAGGTGGCCAAATGAGAGACATCGGCTAAATAGGCCTGCCACTGATGATCGATGCCCTCCAATCAGGTGCGACTTCCAGAAAGTTTTCGTCGAATGAGTTTGTGTAAGGTTTACGTGGCTTGTTCTTGTAACCATCATTGCACTTGAGGTAAACGGAAACTTTTCAGTCGAGTTTTGGCAGCACGATACAATTTTTAAATCCTTCGTAACTTGCAGGATGGGATGGATCGTAGTAAATGCTGGCTAACACCTTCTCCATTTTTAATAAGTTATCCACTCTTCACTGATGCTATTCTGATGGGGCGAGGGGGGTGGTTTAGAAACGGCTTTACGTGTCCGATGTGCAGCGGGAGTAGAAGTCAATGTTAGTGGTGGTAGTGGTGCTGGAGGCAATAAAATGGCTTTTGGTCTTCTTTTCTTTTTTCACTTCTGGTGTCCCTTCTTTCTTTTTGACTTCTGTTGAAGGAGGAGTAGATATCATCTTTTTAACCCATGCTTTAAGTTCTTCTCGTTGGGGTGTAGGGGAAGGGATCAACAAGGACGCTGCAATCTTACTAGGGATATGAGCTGCTGACGATGTTTGAAAGACTTCTCGTGCCTCTTCTTCCTCAGATATCCGTGGGGCTATGTCTGTCTTGACCACTGGTAGTAGTGGTGATGGTGATGGACTTTTCATCAGGGCCTTAAAATATTTCAGAGTGGATTGAGCTGTTTCGGCTAAAGCTTTCTGGTGAAAGAGTTGCAGTCGTTGCAACAGTTGACCGTACCGTTGAGATTTATCCGTTTCTGACAAATCGCTGCGATCCATGAACGATTGTAATTCGTGTTGTAACTGGGACATCTCGGTCAAATGAGGATTGGGAGGTAAATGTGGGGTCCGTTGTTCTTGTCAACGATGGTATTCCATCCATCGTTTGTAAGGCACTAAAGTAAGTTTTCGTCCTTCCAACAGATTTCAAGGGTCACGTCTGAGATCTTTTGACTCCAGAGGTCCCTTTTATCTTCTTGACCCTTTTATTTCGAGCTATGGCGGGTAAAATATTTCCCAACATACCCATCATAGGTCTCGCTATTACTTTGGTAAGAAGTCCTAACAGGGGTAAAAATCCTCCGCGTTGCACCAACATCTTTTTCTTTTGACGAATGGGTATTTTCTTTTGGACGATTTGGCGAAGAACGTGTCGATGTATGGCTAAGCATTTTTCCTGGTGTTTAGACAAAGGTATTGTTCCTTTCAAGACATTCAGACAACATTCGCTCATGGTATCGATGACGTCTTTGGAGGCGGTTTGAATGAGTTTTTCTCGTATGGGTGGAGAAGCTGTGGACAGGACAGACAACATGTCCCAGTGTGTGACTAAACGAGGAGGCAGTCCTTTCCTTTTCTTTCCTTTGTGGGTAGAAGAAGGATGTCTTTTGGGGGGTGACATCTTTCTTGGTTTTTTGGTTCCGGGGCACACACCAAAAAATAAACTAACGTTGATGACTGGGCACACGGCCTTTTATCCTTTATTTTTACTATCGCTTCGTCATAAAGGTGACAATTTGTTTTCCAAAATCGCCAAGGAATCTTCCTCTTTGGTGGCTTCTCCTTTTCTTTGGACGAGTGTGTCTTCTCAGGGACAGACGTCGATGTTTGGATAAGCGTTTTTTTTTTCGGGTGACGTGACTGTATTTGTCTTTATCCTTTTCCTTTCTGGACAGGAGAACAGTGATGAGGGAACATCTTTGGGGCACAAAATACATTGAAGTCCATGGCTCGACATGTGTCCTTTTATCTTATTTTTTTGGAGCTTATTCTCTATCTTTTTGGTGAAATTATCTACTAACTTATCCATTAATAAGAAAAATCCTCCCCTTTGGTGGCTTCACCTTTACTTTGGACGAGGGTGTCTTTTCAGGGACAAACATTGATGTTTGGCTAAACGTTTTTGCGGATGACGTAACTGTCCTTTTCTTTTTCCTTGTCCTTTACGGACAGAAGAACCACGGTGGTGACGGTGTGCACGTCTTTGAGGGGACATCTTTGGGCGTTCAGGAGCACAAAAACACTGATCCCTATCATTTTCCTCGGGTCTTTTATTATACTGGAATGCGATGCCACTGATTGTCGGCTCGTCGTATCATTTTCATGGCAGGCATCACACGTCGTAGAGGGGTTCGCAACGGACTCAATCGGGACAGTTCTTGCTTGGATAAATCCAGTAAACTTTTAACACGCCCGATCTCTCTTGGACTTTGATTTTGGGGGCAGGTAATTTGTGAGCAGCGGCCACTGCCGCTAAAGAGGAAGAGGGAGTCACCAATGGAGTAGAAGTTTTTGGAGACGTGGGTTTCCAATTTTTCATCAAATTAGGAAAGACACGTGTCAAATCGGGTTTGGCAGGCATCACCAGCAACGGAGAAGTGGAAGAACCTGAGGCTACTGGAGACGCAGTCATCGATGCGACAGGTCGTGGTTTGCGAATGTAATGTTGCGTCCTGGAGGCAGTACCTCTTTTGCGAGTAGAAGCTGTTTTCTCTGGACTTTTCTTTTTCTTTTTCTGAGGCTGTCACCTGGTCTTGACACTGCTGCTCTTTTTCTTTTTCTTCTGGATACGTCGGGGAGGAGTGTCTTTTTTCTTGGGGAGAACTTTGGGAGCATTAGGATCCCATTTTAAAAGGGAATGAATGATGACACCTCCTAGAGAACCGCTACCTCCAGGTTTCAAAATGAATTGCTTTTTGGTTTGTGTCGATGCGAGGATCGGCCAGTTGCGTCAAGGCTACTTTGTTTCTCTCAAAAGGCGTTTGGTTTGATGTGGAATGTGAATGATGCCTTGCAGTAATTGACGTGCTGTCAACGTAAACCATCGTAAGACTTCTTTGAGACTAGCTTCTCAGACACGAGCACGTATTTGTGGATTTCTTTCGCGACTGATGCCATACAAGGCACGAATCAATTTGACGGGAAGATCAGCCTGAAGGGACGTCATGTTGACGCTGTGTGAGACAGGCCGAAAGTGACCGAGGTTTTTATAGACCTTTTTTTGGTTGTTGTTGTTGTTGTTGTTAGGTCGACAACGGGGACGTGTATACAACAGGCCATCCGTCTTGGCACCAGTGGTGAAACAGATGGGTACGATATCGCAAATAATCGCGGGTAGTGGGTTTTAAATCCACGAGTAAATAAGCGTGTGGGGTTTGAGTGGCATCGTCGTACGCATGAGTCAGCCAAGGCGTTCCTAACTCTTTGGCTAAGACTTGCACTTGCGATTTATCTCTAGGGCTTTTAAACAAAGCCACGTAATGAGCATTGAGACTGACGATGCGATGGGATTTACTTTGTTGAAACAAATCTTGGGTAATGTAAATGACTCTGGCATCACGATGATGCCCCTTGCGCGTAAACCAGAGTTTAATTTCTTCTTCGTCTTCTCCTAACATGTCATCGAAGATGACCAGATGGGTTTAACTGGGGTCAGACAGGATCCTGTCGTCTTCTCTAGGAATGCCTTCCACAAAGATGATGGAATCGCCTTGACTTCTCGTAGAAGGCTGTACGCCGATTGCCACTCTTTGTAACACCACACGATGCGTTGAGGGGGACGATAAATTATTTGATGTTTATGTTCGATCAAACGTTTGACAAATTCGGTTTTGCCTGAACCACTGGGTCCAGCAATGAGCAAGTTAAAGAGATGGCGAATATATAAGGCCTCCCAACTGGCACGATCTAAGTGTTCGTCGATGACTTTGAAAGTAGGGAAAGAGAGAGCAGAGACAGTAGAGGTAGCCATAGTAGTGTAGGGAATGTCACTTTTGACACGAAGACAGACAAGACAAGAGTTTTTATATCTTTTTGAGGACACGTTTATTGCCATCTTTAATTGTGAACAACACGAAAGACAAAAATACATAAAAGCCAAATGGATAAGTACATGAATAAAAGACACATCAAAACATTTTTAGGATGACAAATGTTGGGCATAGTGCACCACTTCTTTTGTCCAAGCCTCGAAACTCCAACTTTTCCAATCACGTACATCTTTCTAGTGAGGGTGTAAGTCAGAAGCTACACACACATCATCGTACACATCTTCAGTACCTAAAAGTTGACGAATCTTTCTTTCCTGTAGAGGACGAGAAGTATCGATATGAAAGCGCAAAGCTTTTAACAGAATGAATCTCTCGCGTACATTTAAACGGACCACTTTCATGTTTTGAGTGGTATGTACTGTTCGCAAAGAGTCCACAAGGAATCGGCCGGTAAACGAAATCCCAGAAAGCAAGTCACTAAGACACACACCACACGTCGACCCCAATTCAATAGACACAGTTCTCGTAATAGGTGGTGGTAATCCTCCACCGTTTGAATATTGTCATTGATTTCCTTCTACGGAATTTGTTGTATCACGAATGATAAAGGTCATGGCATGGTAGTCCGTTTTTATACCTCTTTTTGTCGGAGGTAATAAGTGGGCTTTTTGAACAGCATCGGTTTTATTTTAATACCGCACAAGAAATGTTTAGTCACTAACTCACATACCACACGTCGTACAGAAGTTCCCTCTTGAACAAGATTACATTGCGTAAAAGATTTTGGTAATCGTCTAACTTGTCTTTTAGAATTCGGTGTATTAGGAACACCTTGTAAGTAGAATGATTGGCATCCAAAACTGTATGAATCTCACGTGATTCATCATTGTCTGACCACTGGAACACTTTCATCAGAATCAATCCTCTTATAGCATTTAGGTACCAGTGGTTTAAACATCGGTGACGTAACGGATGCAATTCTTCTTTACGTTTCACATGTATTTTGACCAGCTCTCTGTAAATGCGTTCTCTCAACTCCACAGGTAAACCACGAATGTTCTCTTGTAAAGTATCCATGACCATGTCAGTCAAAACACTTCTCCTAGAGCGAAAGTAACGAACGCAGTGGGTAATTTCTGGCCACTGCCATTCCAGGAAACGGTCAAGAATGTCATTAAAATCATCTAATGTAAATGGTCTAAAGCGGAATAGTAGGAAGAACGCACACTTGATCCAGAGAAATCTGACTTGTTTGTTGACTTTTGTCAATTTCCTCTTGTGAATTTCTCGACATAAAAGTTTCTCAGTCACCAATTGAGATTTAGCTCTGACAAGTCCCTGCCAAATTTCCTTGTAGATCTTCTCTTGCAATTGTTTGGTAATCTTTGACTATTATTTTTTAAATGGGATTTAAACACTTGTCTAGGTATTGTCCAACGTCTGTCTCCTAGCCAAGCTAGTTTCTTAAACGACATAGTATGCCACTTCAATGACGAGGTCCCACTAAAGGTAGGTAGTGACAATCCGGAGACCATCGAACATGTTCAAGGTAAGCGGAATCTTTCTTCTCCCACTGGTGAAGTAACACACCGCAACTGTAGCACTTGACTTTATCCCCTTCGCCCAAGTAGATAAATCCGGCTCTGGCTAATTCTTCGGTGGTAGGTCCTCCCAGATATTTTGGGGATTCTCCTCGGATGGTTTGGAATCAACTTTCAAGGTCGCAGTATTCAGGCAATTGCACAGGGAACGAATGTTCGTCTTTCACAGGTTCATTTTGATGAGGGTACGGTGAAATCCGCAGGAGTTTGCTCAGTTTTGGATGACATCCGTAGGGTGGTAGCCGCATGCTTTCATAATGATGACATCCACCATGAAAGCCGTGAAAATGTGAACGATGACTAGTGGCATCGCTTTCGCATCCGTCAGGTTTGACACGCACAGCATCACTTTCCATGGTAGGTGTAGTGGTAGTCATGGCAAACTTTCGATGATGTGGTACTGAATCTCTGAGGTCACAGCGTACGGCATCCCTGCCATCGCAAGGCACAACATCGTACTCGAGTTTCTCGTTGGACTTGTGTCTTACGCTTGATACTTGTTGCTTGAAAGGATTCATCCTTCTCGCTTGGTGTTGTTAGTTACAATGAACAATCGGTCCTGGACGTTGTCGCTTTTTATACGCTGACCAATATCGACGTGACCGTACGGTAAAGTGAAGTGGTTGGGAAGCCGTACTCGCTTCTGGTACACGATTTGATAGACTTTTTCCAAGGGCGACTGACGATTTGGTGTATCGGTAAACGTACAATCTTGTGAGAACCGTAGGTGGTCACTTTAAAGTTTCTATCCTCTCCAGACTGCAAGGCTTCTTTCAAGAAGCCAATGTTCACAACTTGACTGGTGCGATAATTGAGAGTAGGTCTTTTCACTTTACACTCGGTGTGCACTTCTCCTTGTGGGCCTCGGTATTCGTAGCCATAATTTTTAGGACCGCCACTACCAAAATTTAGAATCTTCTCCTTGGGGTGCTCATCTCTCCTGGTCCGTAAACGGTCTCCCTCGATGACAGGGTGACGTTGACCCAGGCCATCGATGTAGATGCAACTGTCCTTGTCAAAGTACAGTACACGATCTCCTAACAGTTCTAAAGCTTCGTACAATTTTAAGCGAGCTTGGGCTGTCACGTAAGCCGCAATGATAACATTTCCAAATTCGTCGGCTTCTACAAAGTCCAGTTCTTCTTCGTAATCGACTATGATCAAGTCCTCACGAACGACGTTCACGTGTTTCAGGTTTTTGGTTCTGTCGTGAACCATCTGGAAGTAGCGGGAAGGTTCTGTCAAATACTTCGTCTTCGGTAAACACGATCGTTGTACCATTTTCCCCACAAACAATTCAACATCACTTTGGCAAACGATCGCCTTCCTTCGTTTTTCTCCACGTGGTCTAAAGTGATGCCTTCCTGCTCCCAGTATTTCTCTTTGAATTTACTTTGGCCTTCGGGAGTCTGGCACCAGGAAGGATAGCCACCGGCTTCTTGTTTCAGTTTCAAAAAGGCATTCATGTAGGCTGCGAAAGAGCCTTTCTGAGTCTCGTCACCCTTCTGATATTTTTCTCTCTTGGGAAAGTGGTAAATTTCGTACACTTCTAAGAGATGGTATCCCAGGTCCAGAGCTTTGAACAATTCCAAGCTCAACCACGTTCCTGTCAAGGCGCGTTCTTCCTGAGTGTGGTGACAAGGTCGGTCTTGGTTGCACGTTTCGGCACAAGTACGACACAAGGGAAACATCAGTTTTCCTTGGCAATGATGTGGTAAAAGGGGATGGTACAAGTTCGTGGGAGGCAAGACATTGCATTTGATAAATCCTTCGTAATGTTGAATCTTGTCCAGGTCAAGGTGTTCCGTCAGCAATTGCGGGTGCCCTACGGGAAAGTGACAATATTTGCACACGTAAGGATACAGCGAACACACGTCCAAGTATTTGATTTCTTCTCCTTTCTACTCGTCGGCTTGGTACAGCAAACAGGTGGTATTCGTCCATCCTCTGTACAAGCTGTCCCTCGGGTTCACTGGGTCCACCAGTTTGTAACTTTCCACGATGCGTTTCAACTCGGGATCGGTTTTCAATCGGTGAACGTACTCGTGTTCCCACATTTCCACCACTTGGTATCCTTGCTGTTCTAACTTCAATCGCCGCTGACAAGTAGCCTGGTACAAGTCTTCCATGGTCCGTTGTAAAAACTGATTTTTAGTGCCACGTTGAGGGTGACAGATGGGACACCCGTGAAATAAGCACCCGTTAAACTCGTACACGATCTTAGGGTTTTCTAAGTCCCAGCCATCCACCGAATACGTTCCGATGGTCTTTTCGCCTCCTCCGTTGCGAGCGTGTTGGATCCATTTGTGTTCCTTGTCGCACAAGTAATGTAACCAGGGTAGGACTTAGACCGAGAATTGACGTTTGACAAAGTTCGTCGTTTGAGGACTTATGACAGCCAGGGTGTTTTCGGGCATGAATGGTTCGCGGTACACTAAGTAACACGTTTTGGAAATGGTGCAGGCTTCTTTCAAAGGGTCGATCCATCCGTGCTCCATGAATAATTCTTAAAATTGTCCACAGCAACGCCGTAAAATGTCCACGTCGGAACGACAATACTTTAACATTTCTTCCTGAAAGTCGAAAGGGGTCCGAGGAGTGAGTCTGGTACCAAGTGTAGAAAGCTTCTCGTTCTTCGGTGCGCATGTTGTCGGGGTTGTAGTAGTGAGCCTCATGCAAATGGGGTTGAACGGTGTGTTGATTGGCTTTGGTATTGAAAAAGTGCGGAAAATAGCCTTTGGTTATTTCTGTCATTCCAAACGTTTTAGGCATGCGACTCAAAGGCATGGCAAAGTAACTCATCGAATCTTTAAACTGCACTTGTCCCTCTTGCATGGAAATGATTCTGGCACCGTTCAAAGTCACTTTAGGACGTTCGGTACTGTGTTCCGTATAGTATCTCAAAAGAAACTGCCCATGGTATCCCGAGAAATTGTGAGCCATCACCGTGGCATAGCGATGACAATCTCCGTAACGTTCGATGTCCTCTTGGCTCCACGTCTCGTCGATGGGGTCTAAGATCCATTGTGCGAAATCGGCTAGCGTGTTCAGTCCCCGAAAGATTTTTTCACGTCCTCCAGGAATCTTGCTGCAGTGAGGGCAATGACTAAAGATAGGCTCTTGGATGCACTTCTAGCACGCTCGGTGAGCCATGCAGAAATTAGGAATGTGAATACCAGTCTTTTGCATGCATTCGAAATCGAAAAAGATGAAATTCCCTTTCTTCTTCTGTTCATCTTCCTCTTCATGTTTGGAATGGCATTTTTGAATGTAGCATTCGTGTTCCAAGTCCACGATTTGGTGACAAAGGTGACATCGCTTCTTTCCTGAAAATACGTTAGCCTTGGTATTATTGGTACGTATCACTTGTCCACATGTTGGGCACAATCTCAGTAGCTCACAAGCACTTTTCTGCTGTGAACCTTGCGTTTTCAGATGTTGTTGGTAACATGTCGGACTGACAAAAGTGCGCTGAGAAACTGGGCAATGCACTCGTTTTTGTCCTTCGTCCAGACAGGATTTAGAGGCCAAACATCCCTCACATTTCGATCCACGATGCTTGTGTTGCTCTCGATTGTTATAGCCATGGTCACATTTCTCACAGTAATAACCGTATCACAGGAATCTGGTGATACTCGTAATGGCATCGAAATGTTCATCGTGATGATAGACGTGAATGTATTTTCCGTCTTTGAAAGTTTTGCCTCGAAACAACAGAGGTCCGCGAACTTCTTGAGGGTGTACTTTCAATGTGTAGCGTGGAGCCAAGACGTCTTGCAATTTTTTCATTTCAGGAATGCCACAGGGTGTGTCTTTGAATAGGCCAGCTTGCTGTAACAGGAGTTCTGCTTCTCTTCGTTGTTTGGCTCGGCTAGATTTTCGAATAGTTTTCCAGTCTCTTTTCTATTCTGCCGTGTCGTTCTTGTCGGCATGCGTTCGTCCCACCACGATGGCACGTGCTAAACACATCTTGTCCTGAAGATTGTTAATTTGAAAGGCTACGCTTGACGCTGCGAAGGTCGTCCACCAATAATACCTTTTTGCGTCCGGTCCCTTGGGGAAGAGAAACGTGGGTCATGAACAGTGTCGCTTTTCCGTCAGTGATGTGAAACTTGTCGTTGGATTGTTGCACGTGTTGACTCTTGTCGATGACTTTGGAAGATGTCAGTTCTGCAGGGCTGCTAAACTCGATCCAAACGGGGGACTTCAAAACTGTCGTGATGAATGGAGAGTCTCAAGCGGTCGTCTTCTTTGCCTTCACATTGCTGTTTCAGTGTGGTTAACAAAGAATTACACACATTGGTGATGAACCCTTCTGCTTTCTCCAACGGTACGTCCGACTTGAAATCTTTAAACTTCACCGTGTACGTGTAGGCTGTGGTTCTAAATCTTCTGGAGGAGCGTTTGTCTGTTTCTCGAATGTGGTAGCACTTTTCAGGGGTTACTGGTGGTGATGGCGGACTTTGGCTGGGTGGAAACTCTCTGGGTCTGGATTCTGGCTAACTTATGTCATCTTCGAAATCGCTGGCATGAATTTGAGCCAAGACTTCAGCTACTCTGCGATAAGTCACATTTCTGCCTCTTACTTTCTTCTCCTTTCTTCACGAAATGATGCGATCGTTTCATCTTGACTGCAAAAAGTCAAATGACTGCATTTGAAACGCCCTGGACACCTTTATATCCATGTCAGATCAGTGTATATATAAAGGGCTAGTGCCTTCCCTCCCAGTATTCATTTCACTCTCAAGACGACCAGCACGATGGAAGAACCCACACAGATCGAACTTCTGATCAGAGCTTTGCGAGGTGTCATACGAAAGTTTTCTTCAGACAAGCCGACGGACTACTCCCCCTCCTTTTGATATGAAAGCCAAGATACTTGCTATATCTGTCAGAAGAAAGAGCATTGGGCTACAGAATCTCCAGACCGTCAAAAAAGCAAGAGACAAAAGTCAAGAGACCTGTTATCACTGTCAAGAGAAAGGGCATTGGTCTTCAGACTGCCCTAAGAAACAACAGGAGCAGGAGGAAGAATAAGAGGTGGCCTCTGCAAAAGAAGAACCTCGACACGTTCAGAAAGAGAAGAAAAGAAGACGAGAAAAAATTCCCGTCATGTTTCAAAAACAATGTCACATCGATTCACTGCGCACAGACGCTAGCGCACCTATATAGGGAATGTGACGTCACAGGTAGCTCTCTTCGGATTGGAAGACATACTCCGTGAAGTGATTGAATTTTGTAACGCGTGTTGGGATTGGTGAACAATCTCAATCCGTTTCGATCCGGTCTTCCACTATAAATAATCTCGGTTCACTTCATTCCCTTCACCTGTTCTCGTCACAAGTTCTGTTCTGGTCTATTAGCAAATCTGGATGTCGGTCAGTGGGGCATTTGGTAAATAATGGTAAATGATTCAAACAATCATATTTGCAACAATAGACTGACCCTTGAGACGAAAAGGGAAAACTTGTTTTCATCCGTTACTTTGTATAAGTAAGTAATTAGGCTTTCTTTTAATATAATTTGTTAGTTGCTGAGTTTCAAAAAGAATTTCGTTTCAAGTAACGTAATACTGTTGAACATGGTTTTAATTCATTATTTATAAATAATATTTAGGTGATTTGTCCTTCTATATTTTCTTAAGTGATGCAAAAAATGTAGCGTTGAAAATAAATAAAAAATAGTTATTGTGTGCCCGGATCCAATGTTCTAAAAGCGTGTTTCAGTATGAAACTCCGAGTCTGGGATGTAATTATCTTGAAACTTAGAATCATGGCAATTTCAGAATCTTTTCAATTTAGGTTCATTGGCTAGAAAAAAAAAATATGTTTCAATAATGTAATTCCTGTATCTTATCTGATTTGTAGGTTTGACCTTGATCTGTTTCATACTCAAATGCTTTTTGAGAAATGGGATCAAGCCTGAATTTCACCAACATAACTTAAGTCTGGACTGAAATTAGGATTAGAATCCAGCTATCTGAATGGTCCAGATTTTTAAAATCTTATTTCAATCTGATCAATTAAATATCTTAAAATTCTTAATAAAACGCAAATCTTATGTTGCTGATATTTAGGTCTTGTCTGCTAAATCTAACAGTCTACTTAATTAATGTTTATTGTATTTGCGAAAGGATATAAATTTTTCAACATCAGCAGCAAAATTTCCATTTACGTTGATCGAAACTTATACATTGGATAAACAGAGTCTCTTTATATGTACATGTCCAGTTTACCATTCCGGTTGCCTAGTGGTTAGAGCGTCCGCCTCGGATGCGGGAAGTCGCGGGTTCGAAACCTGGCCGAAGCATACCAAACACATATAAAAATGATACTAACAGCTGCCTCGCTTGGTGCTCAGCATTAAGAGGTTAGTGTTAGGACTGGTCGTCCTGGGGTCAGAATAATGTGACTGGATGGGACATCATACTACATGTCTGCGGCATGATCCCCCAGTGCTAAACATCACTATAAACTGCCACACTGCAGACATCGTAGCGATATGACTGAAAAATTGTTAAATCTACGTTGAAAATCCACATCACACACACACACACACACACACACACACACACACACACACACACGTCCAGTTTGTTATTGAAATGATTGTTAACTTAATTTGATGTGAAAAAGCTAATGCACATACAAACAAGGAAGAACATAATAAACATAAAGAATAGACAGAAAAAAACTAATCCCCACCCGAGAAAATAAATATGTATATATTCTTGCTATCGGTTTCAAACTAGGGTGCTCTTTTTCAATCGACTATTCTCAGAAGGTTCAGAATTGATTTCATTCAGGTGCGTAACTAACGCTAACGCATCTCCTGTAATGCCTTGGATGTGATGGATGTAAAGGTTGGGGTGGGATGTTGACATTCAAGAAGGGAACTCAAATCAAATGTTTTAAAACATTGGGGTTTGGGGCATTTCTGAAATTCTGCAGAAGAGCCCACGCCACTGATTTAAAATCTTCCTAGAAAAAATGTTTATGTACGATGTATGGGCAAATGATACGATTATTTTTTTGCAGTATCGTAAGCTAAATTAAGAGATAACTTACATTGGGTTAGTTAATGGGCTTATGTTTATTATAGCCACGACTGGTGCGGTCTGGGCAGCATTCGAGCCTGCCACATACTGGACGCGTATTCCTCAGAGGCACGACTGATGCGGCCATTGTTTCAGCTCTGGTCAGTCACCGTTGTATGACCTTGGTTAAGGTACTTTACTCAAACTGCATCAGCACTAAATAACCTACTATTGTTGATGTGCGTCAAAACACCTAAACGTAAGCCCAACAACATCAACAACACTTCTTAGCAGAAATGAGCGATGTTTCCGGTATGCCGGTTTAGTGTGGTATTTTGTTCGGTCTAAAGGTATAACGGTGCTTTTCCACTATACCTGTACTTCCGTGATTATAGAATGTACCGAAATTCCCAATTAATCATGCTAGGGCTGTTCCAGTAAATCATATACCCCTGAGGGAAAGACACTTTCATATTCAACCAACCCACAACAGAAGCAATTTAAAAACAAATATCATCCACCATCTGATGTGTTTTAATCAGAAAACATTGCACCTCACAGAAACATTTTACTAGATATTCGTTTCGGGGACAAAAGCGATTTAACTGACAGCTGACTGTTAACCTATAGTGAAATCTTATGGATCATTTAGTTCACTGTATACTTGTTTTGAATTCATTCTTAATAATCAAAGATCTTTTGTTCTTTTGTTTATCTGTCAGCAAAGGATGATTCTGATACTGTGTAATCACAAATGTTCTTGGTTGTTTTTTACTTGTTGATATGGTTCATTCCCTTAGTCCTACTAATTTAATGCTACTGAATATAGATTTTAATAGTAATTTCTAATATAATTCAGAAATCATGAATTTGTATCCTTACTCATTTGCTATATCTAACGGCTATGTATGATTATTTCAGTAATTGCTACGATTTGCTAAATTTTCCATGTTATCAGGCAACCTGACTTTCACTTGAATCATAGTTAAATCATGTATTGCATTAAAAGTATGGTCAGATGCTGCGATTCTTGTTATCCTTGTTTTCATTAAATGTTTTGACATAGATATTACATTCTTTTTCAAAAGAAAAAAAAATTATCAATGCCTGTTGAAGGGATGTCGTATTATTTCTGTTTGCATTTACACTATATAATTTCTTGTAAGAAAACTATATTTTCAGTAACTGATATATCTTATTGGTATGCCTTATTGCATCATTGATATAAATAATAAAAAGAAATATAACATGTTAACAATTGTTACGTCATAAATTAGATTGAAAAAGAATGCAAATCTAGGCATAAAGTTTATTACCAGTGTACTCCAATACTCAACGTTATTGAAGTTAATTGTCTTTTGTCAACAGCATCATCACTGACGGCCTAGGAGTAACATTCTGGACTTGAATTCAGTAGTCTCACGTTGCATCTCTCACTATTAGTCTTTTGTACGAGACTTATACCCAAGGTCTGAGAGTTTTCCGTGCAAGAGTGGTGTAAGATTCTTGTCTTGTGTGATCACTTACTTCTCGTCGTGAGTGAGAATATTGCCAGTTAGTTGCGGAAGATCGGTGGTTCTATCCAGATTGTCTTTGGTGCCTCAAAAGTACTCGGGGTTTTCTTGAATAGCAAAACTGGCTGCTATATGTTGATTCTCTTGAGCTGAAAATGGCGTGAAATCTCGTAATGGACCCAGAACACAATTAATTTTACTATATATTCTCTACATTTGTTTCTCAGTACTGAACTTTCCACTGTGTGACAATCAATACAAATCATATGTTAATCTAAAATACCTTCAAAGATGACTTCACGGCGAAGTTGTTGCCATAGGTTCAACGGCATTTCTTTGAGAGGCTGGACTGTAAACAAACTAACATGCAATGGAACACAGATTTCACTTCCTGATCATCACCAAGACCTTTATATTCACTGTACACTGTCGCCAAATCACACACATACAACCACACCATAAACTCATTTTCTAAAGAATAAACAATTACCTTTAAATCCATACCAAGAATGCCTAAATCTGACTCTTGTATCACCAATAAAAGGAGACAGGAAACAATGCTCTAAAATTAGACTGGGACTACATTCGTGGGTACTGAACCGGAACTCATAATTGTGATTTAATTCCTAATGATCTATCAGCAACCGGAGGTCTCGTCTCTTAATGACCTCGGGTACTGGAGAAACATGAAACGTCAAATCAACTGGGGCCCCATGAACCCGAGTGGTCTATGGTGCTCGCGATCACACATTAGTCACACATCTCATCCCTGTCGGTGTGACTTTGGGTCTCCGATCGACAAACGTTTGTATATGGGTTGGTGGTCTTTCAGGGTTATTCCTTCACCAAATATGCTGGCCGCCATGTATAGCCTTTCATGTGCTACAAAATAGCAGTAAACTCCGAAAACCCAAACCAAAGCAAATGAACTAACTAATCAACAGCAACACCAAGAGCAGAGGTACTGGTTCATCATGTTTGCTACAGCTGTATAAGCTTATAAACTGTAACCACAGTAATTGTCTTAAAACCTATTGTCACGGAATAAGGCAAGAAAATAACTTGGTAATGCCTTAAAACAGATGTGTAATTGATATGGTTGACGCGTACAAGCGTTACCTAGAGTGACTGAGTAATACATGCATCTCGTCGTAGGTCGCTCGCAGCCCATATATCACGAAGTGCACGGGTACTTTACCTCTGGTCCTTTCATGTTTTTGTAGTATGTATTATAGGCATATTGTCAAATACAGGCACGGTGATTTCTTGTCAGTGAGTGTATATTGTAAGACACTTAATACGCCATATAGCTGAGAGGGATGGAAAGGATGGGATGGAGAGCAGCATAGCTGATAGGGCTGGCAGCATGGCAGCATAAGGCTAATAGAGTTATGCAGTGTTGCAGCATAGAGTCGATAATGTGGCAACATGACCTGCAGTGTGGCAGCGTAGCTATTGTTACAACAGTTTAACCAGCAGAGTGGCAGCGTAGCTGTCATATGTAGCAGCGAAAATGGCCGTTTGGCAGATTAGCTGGCAGTGAGGCAACGTAATTTGTGACGGTGAAAATTTGTTGAAAGATATGGATTCCGGACTGTACGAAAGGAGAGTGAATAGTGATGATAGTTCTTAGAAAATTTTTGTTGTACAAATCATGCTCATTTCTTTAAATCAAAAGGTTGTATGAACCATGCTCATTGTTTATATAGCATGCTTGTATGAACCATGCTCATTTTTATATAGTATGCTTGTATCAATCATGCTCATTTCTTTAAATCACATGGTTGCATGAATCATGCTCATGTTTTATATAATATAGTTGTATAGACCATACCATACTAATTTATTTAAAGCATATGGTTGTATGAATCGTGCTCAGTTTTGTATATAGTATGGTTGTATGAATCATGCACATTTCTTTAAATCATATGGTTGTATGAATCATGCACATTTCTTTAAATCGTATGGTTGTATGAACCATGCTCATTTCCTTAAGTATATGGTGGTATGAATCATGCTCATTTTTATTTATATATAATATAGTTGTATGAACCATGGTCATTCCTCAAATCATATGTTTGAATAAACCATATTCATTGTATATCAAACAGTTACATGAACTATATCATTTATATATCTCACATGAATCTTACTGATTTATTTTATTACATTTTCAGTGCTCTTGTTTCGAATCATTTGACGAGTTTGGGTGTGGTTTTTTATATGTTTGAGTCGTGTCTATTGAAATATCAGTATGCGTGATAAATCATTATTATAGTTTACGTCTTTTTAGTTGTCGTATAAATTTGTTTACATATCAAAAACTCTTCTTCTTTCGCATACATAGTGTTCGGTGTTTTCTCTCGTTCCAAAGTCCATTCGGTTTCAGTCCTGTTACTCATGCGAATACTGTCAGTTATATTTTTCTGACGTGTATCATGAAAAGTCATCATCAGTCTGTACAAACGAATGTATATGTTTGTAACTTGTGTCCGTATTAGGGGCAAGTATATGAGATGGCGAAGCTTTCAGTAAAGACGCCTCCAGAACTTATACACTTTAGCTCACATAAATTTAAATTTTCTCTAACAATATATATTCTTCCGACTAGACTTATATATCTTATTCAAGCTATATTTAGCGATATCTGGACATATGCATAGTCTGATAAATATTTTCAACAAACAAAATCTGAAAATTTAGCAATGTTTTTCACTGATGCTTTTGGATTGCGTAACTACTACAATCAATAAATCAAAATATTCAATTCTCTCTGGCAAAAGCATACTTGTAATCTGCCATTAGATTTTCTGATCTCTATTTTTGAAAGATTTGTTTCAACCACACCGTTTCAGTTAATAGAATCATTAGCGTTACGTGATACCATTG